>WEIB01000284.1:0-45711 GCA_015476505.1 Urochloa ruziziensis
CATGGCGATTCCCGGCGAGCTAGTCCTCGACGAGGCCATTTCCTTCTCCAGGCGCCACCTCCAGGCCATGAAAGGCAAGCTCGCCTCGCCCATGGAAGAGCAGGTGTCCCGTGCCCTCGACATCCCTCTCCCGCGGCTCCCGAAGCGGCTGGAGACGATGCACTACGTCGTTGAGTACGAGAAAGAAGAGGGGCACGATCCCATGGTCCTGGAGCTTGCCAGGCTGGACTTTAACCTCGTCAGGTCCCTTCACCTCAAGGAACTTAGGGTCCTATCCATGTAAGTGCACACGCTTAATTGTTCATTGTCTCTGTCGCCTAATTTAATTTTCTTTTTCTCCTTTGTGGGATCCATATATATGCCACAAACTGATAATAACAGGGCAGTGTGCATTAAAAAAGAAAAAAAATAACCTTTAATTTGGTTCAAACTGCAGGTGGTGGAAGGAGCTTTATGGCGATGTGAAGCTGAGCTACGCTCGAGACCGCCTAGTGGAGAACTACTTCTGGACCTGCGGAGTGTTCCATGAGGAGGAGTACTCTCGTGCACGAATGCTGTTTGCGAAGACGTTCGGGTTGCTGTCCTTGATGGATGATACTTACGACGTGTATGCGACACTAGAGGAGTGCCATATACTCAACGAAGCCATACAGAGGTATAGGCCATTTTCTTTGAAAATTAGGAACATCCAATCTGCAGAGAACCAGACTTTGATTAATTATGTGTACTGATTCATTTATCATGTGGCTGATTACTTGCAGATGGGATGAAAGCGCTGTTTCTACTCTTCCAGAGTACATGAAAACGTTTTACATCAACCTTGTGAGGAACTTTCAAGCGTTCGAGGATAGTTTGCAGCCAGACGAGAAGTACCGCGTCTCCTATGCAAAGAAAGCGGTAAGACTAAGACAATATTTTTACATACAGTAAAAGTGGAACAAGTAAAACACAATTAGTAATATTTTTTACTTTTAATTTTCGACAGTTTAAGTTATCATCGAAGTACTATCTGGACGAGGCGAAATGGTGCAGCGAGAAGTACGCGCCGAGCTTCAAAGAGCACGTGGAGGTGTCGGTCATGTCGTCGGGCTTCCCGACCCTAGCCGTCGTGCTCCTTATGGGCGCCGGCGACTTGGCGACAAAGGAGGCATTCGAGTGGGCCATTGACGTCCCTGACGTGGTCAGCGCCAGCGGAGAGGTCGCTCGTTTCCTCAACGACATAGCTTCATACAAGGTTTGATAAATCCATATACATACTGTGTGAGACAACAACTTTCAGAAAATAAAAATACCTTGACACTGAAATTACAATTCTGAACGAGCTTGCGTATGCAGAAAGGGAAGAACAAGAAGGACGTGGCGAGCGCGGTGGAATGCTACGCGAGAGAGCACGGAGTGTCAGGCGAGGAGGCCGTGGCGGTGATCGCCGGGATGGCGGAGCACGCGTGGCGGACGATCAACCGGTCGTGCATGAAGCTGGACAGGACGCTGCTTCCGGCGGCGCAGCTGGTGGTGAACCTGACCAAGACGCTGGAGGTCATATATCTCGGCGGCAGAGATGCCTACACCTTCGCCGGCGACCTCAAGGACCTCGTCGTTTCCCTCTTCCTCAATGGCCCTACTATTTAAATTCTGTAGCTGGTGTGCACCCAGCTCATTCTTATGGTTGCAAGGGTGATCGAAGGTAGATGTCATGGCCACATGCAAAAAATTTATATGTAGACGACACTACTAATGAATGGATATGTTCTTTATTTCAATTAAGTTCTCTTTGAGTGTAATTAAGATTATGATCAACAGTGTCTAGACACATTATTACGACCAAGCTGTGTATCCATAAAGACCACGCATAAATCTACCTGGTTCATTCTCCAAATCAGAGTGGGTGCCTGCAGTTACAGCTAAACCTATACTCTGCAGTTAAAAAAATATTAATTAGTAATTAATTTATTATGTAAAATAATAACAAATGCTAAACCTATACTCTGCAGGCGTGTTTGATAGATTCAGGGATGACACGGGCAGTTTCAGTGCAAGTCTGAGCAGTGACCCAGCGAGCCTGCTGAGCCTGTACAACGCAGCTCACATGGCGATTCCCGGCGAGCTAGTCCTCGACGAGGCCATTTCCTTATCCAGGCGCCACCTCCAGGCCATGAAAGGCAAGCTCGCCTCGCCCATGGAAGAGCAGGTGTCCCGTGCCCTCGACATCCCTCTCCCGCGGCTCCCGAAGCGGCTGGAGACGATGCACTACGTCGTTGAGTACGAGAAAGAAGAGGGGCACGATCCCATGGTCCTGGAGCTTGCCAGGCTGGACTTTAACCTCGTCAGGTCCCTTCACCTCAAGGAACTTAGGGTCCTATCCATGTAAGTGCACACGCTTAATTGTTCATTGTCTCTGTCGCCTAATTTAATTTTCTTTTTCTCCTTTGTGGGATCCATATATATGCCACAAACTGATAATAACAGGGCAGTGTGCATTAAAAAAGAAAAAAAAAATAACCTTTAATTTGGTTCAAACTGCAGGTGGTGGAAGGAGCTTTATGGCGATGTGAAGCTGAGCTACGCTCGAGACCGCCTAGTGGAGAACTACTTCTGGACCTGCGGAGTGTTCCATGAGGAGGAGTACTCTCGTGCACGAATGCTGTTTGCGAAGACGTTCGGGTTGCTGTCCTTGATGGATGATACTTACGACGTGTATGCGACACTAGAGGAGTGCCATATACTCAACGAAGCCATACAGAGGTATAGGCCATTTTCTTTGAAAATTAGGAACATCCAATCTGCAGAGAACCAGAGTTTGATTAATTATGTGTACTGATTCATTTATCATGTGGCTGATTACTTGCAGATGGGATGAAAGCGCTGTTTCTACTCTTCCAGAGTACATGAAAACGTTTTACATCAACCTTGTGAGGAACTTTCAAGCGTTCGAGGATAGTTTGCAGCCAGACGAGAAGTACCGCGTCTCCTATGCAAAGAAAGCGGTAAGACTAAGACAATATTTTTACATACAGTAAAAGTGGAACAAGTAAAACACAATTAGTAATATTTTTTACTTTTAATTTTCGACAGTTTAAGTTATCATCGAAGTACTATCTGGACGAGGCGAAATGGTGCAGCGAGAAGTACGCGCCGAGCTTCAAAGAGCACGTGGAGGTGTCGGTCATGTCGTCGGGCTTCCCGACCCTAGCCGTCGTGCTGCTTATGGGCGCCGGCGACTTGGCGACAAAGGAGGCATTCGAGTGGGCCATTGACGTCCCTGACGTGGTCAGCGCCAGCGGAGAGGTCGCTCGTTTCCTCAACGACATAGCTTCATACAAGGTTTGATAAATCCATATACATACTGTGTGAGACAACAACTTTCAGAAAATAAAAATACCTTGACACTGAAATTACAATTCTGAACGAGCTTGCGTATGCAGAAAGGGAAGAACAAGAAGGACGTGGCGAGCGCGGTGGAATGCTACGCGAGAGAGCACGGAGTGTCAGGCGAGGAGGCCGTGGCGGTGATCGCCGGGATGGCGGAGCACGCGTGGCGGACGATCAACCGGTCGTGCATGAAGCTGGACACGACGCTGCTTCCGGCGGCGCAGCTGGTGGTGAACCTGACCAAGACGCTGGAGGTCATATATCTCGGCGGCAGAGATGCCTACACCTTCGCCGGCGACCTCAAGGACCTCGTCGTCTCCCTCTTCCTCAATGGCCCTGCTATTTAAATTCTGTAGCTTGTGTGCACCCAGCTCATGCTTGTGTGCCCTCTCCCTCTCGGCCGACGTAACAGTCAACCTCTGCGCATCCGAGTTCCGTCTAACAACTGTCTATGGCCCATCCAGAAGGTCCGGCCAGCCGGCATTCCTGGAGCACCTACGCCATATGAAACCGGCAGGGGACGAAAAATGGCTAGTCATAGGCGACTTCAACCTTATCTACCGTGCGCAAGACAAAAATAACCGTAACCTTAACCAATGTCTCATGAGAAGCTTCAGAGCAGCGCTGAATGACTGTGGACTCAATGAAATCCGCCTTCAAAATCGCAAATTCACTTGGAGCAACGAGCAGCGAAATCCGACTCTAGTCAGGCTCGACCGAATGTTCTGCAATGACAGCTGGGACTCCGATTTTCACAACCACGCCTTACACGCGCTTTCCTCTTCTCATTCGGATCACTGCCCCCTCCTGCTAGCCCCACAAACTGGCCCCAGGCGGCCAAGGCCATTCAAATTCGAAAACTTCTGGACCCGTCTGCCGGGTTTTCACAACGTGGTCTCCACCGCGTGGAACGCCCCTACTAATCATACTGAGCCTTTCCACCGGCTGGGCCACAAACTTTACACCCTAAGTCAAGACCTACGCCGCTGGAGCAAATCGTTTGCCTCGGACATCAAACTAAAAATGCGCTTAGCCCGCGAAGTGATCCTTATCCTTGACATGGCTCAGGACTGGAGGCCACTCTCCGATACCGAATTCAGCCTGCGTGCTCGACTTAAAAGACGGCTGCTGGGGTGGGCAGTCATCGAGAAGGCTAGGAAAAAGCAGTGCTCTCGCATCACGTATCTTCGGGAAGGCGACGCGAACACTAAATACTTCCATCTGAGGGCAAACTCCAGACGCAGGAAAAAATTCATCCAAAGGCTGCGGGTGGGTGCTGGCTGGGCCATCTCACACCTTGACAAGCAGGCGGTCATAACCGCTCACTTCCAGTCCGTCATGTGTGACCCCCCATCAAGAATGGCGGACTTCAATTGGGACGACATGCACTTTCCCACTGTGGACCTCTCGCCACTGGCAGACCCATTCACCCAAGAGGAGGTGCACGCAGCCATACTGCAACTACCGTACGACAAAGCGCCTGGCCCAGATGGTTTCACCGCCTTATTCTTTAGAAAATGCTGGGACATCATTAAGGGCGACTTAATGGCGGCCATCAACTCCTTCCATACTTTACGCTGTGTAGACCTTAACCTCCTTAACTCAGCAAATGTGGTGCTGCTTCCCAAGAAGGAAGGGGCCGAATGCGTCCAAGATTATAGGCCCATCAACCTCATACACTCAGTCGCCAAGTTAATCAGCAAGTTACTTGCCCTTCGACTTGCTCCATATATGCCCACGCTCGTCGCGCCATGCCAGAGCACTTTTATCAAAGGACGGAGCATTCACGACAACTTCCTCTATGTCAGAAACATCACCCGCAGATTTCATCGCAACAAAACGCCGGCCTTACTCCAAAAGCTGGACATCTCCAAAGCTTTCGACTCCGTGCGTTGGGACTACCTCCTCTCCTTGCTGCAGCACAGAGGCTTCCCACCAAAATGGCGTGACTGGATGGCCGCATTGCTCCATACCTCCACTTCCAAAATTCTTCTCAATGGCATCCCAACAGACCCAATCATGCATGAGAGAGGACTAAGACAAGGGGACCCGCTTTCGCCGCTTCTTTTTGTCCTTGCAATCGATCCCCTACATCAACTTCTACAGAACGCCACCAACAAAGGACTGTTGAGCAAGCTGGGGGGTCGCCTTGTACGCTACCGCGCTTCCCTTTATGCAGATGACGCAGCAATCTTCATCAAGCCCACTTGCCTGGATACACAAAACACGCAACGACTGCTGCAGTTGTTCGGTGAAACCACGGGGCTGATAACAAATATGCAAAAATCAACTGTTACGCCAATCAGTTGCGGCTCCATTGACCTAGATACTATCCTCTCGGCGCTCCCGGCAACACGGGTTGGGTTCCCGATGCGTTACCTAGGGCTTCCCCTTTCCGTAACAAGGCTACGACGGGTCGACTTCCAGCCAATAATCGACAAGGCAGCCGGAAAACTTTCAACTTGGCACGGAAAGAACCTCAACACGGTAGGCCGTACGTGCCTCACCAAAAATGTCCTTACTTCACAGGCCATCTACATGTTGACAGTCCTAAGAGGGAACCGGGAAGCAATTGAAGAATTAGACAGGATGAGAAAGAAGTTTCTATGGGCCGGCGACACAGTTTTAACAGGGGGTAAATGCAAAGTAAACTGGACAAAATGTTGTTTGCCCAAACAACACGGAGGGCTCGGAGTTCTAAATCTCCACAAATTTGCTAGGGCACTACGCATCCGGTGGCTATGGCACGAATGGGTTTCACCAGAGAAGGCTTGGGTCGGTACGGAAACGCCCTGTGATGAGACGGACCGATCGCTTTTCGCGGCTTGCACAACGATAAACCTAGGCGATGGTAGAAAGGCGGCATTCTGGAACTCAGCCTGGCTACATGGCTGCAGGCCCCGTGACATCGCCCCGGAGATCTACGCCTTGTCTAAGCATAAGAAGATGTCCGTGGCGAAGGCGCTGACAAACAACTCGTGGGTACGCCACTTGAACCTCCTAAATGGCATCACGACCTCACAAGTTCATGAGTATGTGCAGCTCTGGAGACTAATCACCGACATTCAACTACGCCCACACATAGAGGACAAAATAACCTGGAATTTCACACCCAATGGCGTCTACTCGGCCGCATCTGCATACCGGGCACAATTCATTGGATCGGTTGCCAAACCACACATTAGCAAACTGTGGAAGACTTGGGCCCCACCCAAATGCAAATTCTTCGCATGGCTCATTACGCAGAACAGAGTTTGGACCGCGGACCGGCTGGCCAGACGTGGGTGGCCACATACGGCGCTCTGCCAACTTTGCCGGGGTTCGAGGGAATCGGCGCATCACCTACTCGCGGAATGCAGATACACCAGACGCATTTGGCGTGAGGTTGCCACCTGGCTCGCCCTACCAGATTTGTTGCCAGCACATTGGCCGCACACGGAATCGGTGGAAGAATGGTGGACGGCCACAACGTCCATCCGCACGATACCAAAGAAGGCTCTACTCACGCTAACAATGCTATTAATATGGGAAATATGGCTAGAAAGGAACGCGCGAGTCTTCAACCGTAGAGAGACCTCGGCCACTAATCTGTTTACAAAGATCAAATCGGAGGCTTCAAACTGGGCCACAGCAGGGGCAAAAGGGCTAGCGGTTCTTTTAGCGCGAGAATAATTGGTCACATATTTCCCCGGCTCGCCGGGCTTCTGTAAAAACTCTTCTCTATCAATGAAATTAGCACATTTCGTGCTGGTTCGTTCGAAAAAAAAAATGGTTGCAAGGGTGATCGAAGGTAGATGTCATGGCCACATGCAAAAAAATTTATATGTAGACGACACTACTAATGAATGGATATGTTCTTTATTTCAATTAAGTTCATTTTGAGTGTAATTAAGATTATGATCAACAGTGTCTAGACACATTATTACGACCAAGCTGTGTATCCACAAAGACTACGCATAGATCTACCTGGTTCATTCTCCAAATCAGAGTGGGTGCCTGCGAGGGTGGGGGCGTGGGACAGGACGTCGTGGGAGGAGGCGGACAGCGCTCGCGGGGTCGAAGGCGGCGGGGGTGGGGGCTCGAGAGGAGGCGATGGCGATTGCGTCTGGGGGGCTTAGGGTTTCGGGAAGGGGAGGGAGGGGGAGGCGGCATCGGTCGTTTCGGGAGGGAAGGCTGCGTCGCCAGCGAGGCCCATCGGACGATCGCGGAGATTCCTGCGAAGAATAGACGGACGAGAATGACTTCACTAATCACGTACGAAGTCCGGACGCTCCGCGGGATTTGGGATGAAAATCAAATGGTTGCGGAGGTGGTGAGGGGTAAATGGACGGCGAGATGGTCGAAAAACCCGCGACCTAAGACGCACGAAGCTCAGATCGCACCACAGAAAGTCCTAATTTTGTTCTTTTTAGTTGTGGGAGAGGGAGATATGTTGTCTTCATTCAGATGCGAACCACACCTCAAAACTCCGGACAGTTCAGTGAATTGTTTGGAAAGATCGGATAGGTGGGCTTTTGCTGCTGCCAAGGAAAAATTGCGGTGGGCTGTATAGCGAGCTCAAACGTGCTGGCAAGAAGATGGATGATGATGATGTGTATCGTAGCTTAGGCCCAACAAGCCTTAGGCTTTCCAAGTCTGATCTCTTGTCCTTCTAATTAATCCAGCAAAGTATTCTTTTAGCATTTTCTATAGAAAAGAAATTAAATCAAATTAAGGGAGGAACATGGGAATTAACGGGATCCATTTTTCCACCTATTACTATATTCATACCTAAAACTAAAAATCTCAGTTATACGCAAATAAAAGAGACTTTTAAGCAGTAAGCTTTAAACTCTTAGTTTGTCTTACTAGTTACACTCTAACTAACTAGTAGAGGTGCACGTGCCACTGCACAGCACGTGTTATAAAAAAATTAGAATAAAAGAGTCTAGTGTAAAAATAATGTATAATCTTGTAGTAATGTTTTCGTGCTAAATAAACACCACGTGGTGAATACCTGATCAAACATGCAGTTTTACTACCGCCGCCTCTCACCATATGCATTGATCTTGTAGGGCTTGCAGTCGAGGGATAAGGCGAAGTGCGTGAGAGCCTAGTGACCTAGGATCCTGGCCGCCGGTGACGGTGAAGTAGGCACCCTCCACAAGAGGTCTTCCTCCGAGTGCCACACCTGGTTCGGAAAGTTCTTCCACTCCGGCTCCGGCGCGTGTCGTGGTGCTTGGTGACCTGCTTTGGCGAGGTTCGGCAGTGAGGTACCTGTTGCCCTGGCTGATAATTAATGGTCGGCGCCTTTGCTGCCATGGCGTACATGAGCCAGTTCGTGTGGTCATTGTTCACCACGCGTCAAAAGATCCCCACCGGCCGGCATCTGCTGCACAGAATTTGCACACACACAGATAGATATATATACATAGGAATTGTTCAATATAAAATTACTGAAAGTATAAATCAACTAAATAGATTAAGCATATCTTTGTCTTTGTTTCAACAATTCTTAAAGTGACAAATGAACAAAGCTCATCTCTCATACCTGAAGATGAGCTTCCCAAGGAGTGCCATGAGCATCTGGAGTCCTAAACAGAAGGAATCGTAGCACAATATGCTCCTTGTGTCCGCGGACTACCCACAAGTGAGGGAGATAAGCTGAGAACAGAAAAATCATTTTTGAACAAACCAACAATCAAACAATTATATTTTGAAAAAAACAAATACGAAATGTGTATATGCCTCAAATATCAAATGATTGTTCTCATATTGTAATTCCTAATGCACACAAATCTAATAGAGGCAGATACAAAACATAAATGACAGTCACCTAGCTGCACCTCTCTTCGTCTAGTTCAGTTGATAAACCACACAATGAACACTATGGCCAACTAGTAATAAATAACAAATAATAATCCCAAGAAACAATGGATTCACGGGTCATTGCCAAGCTCATTGCCCACGGCTATACAGCAGAGACAAAATTGGCATGGAAAATTCATCCAATTGATCAAACCATCTGCAATAACAGCTTTAGTCTTATCTTGTAGCATGTATCCATAGAAAATTGTACCTAAGCCTGAAGTTCAACATATGTAAATTACGAAGACAGATACTAACGGCAGGATTTCAAATAGCTAACCAAAGGCTAGTCCAGTTAGCCAAGCCATGGGATCGACGTTCTTATCCACCACTGTATAACTTCAAGTGGTATTCAATTAAAAAAAAGCAATTCTCACAAGGGAGAACAGTTCCCAGAACACATCTTACGCGAGAGGTAAAACCCATATGAATTCAGATCGGGGCCGATTGAGGGGGGGGGGGGGGGGGGGGGGGGGCGCTTGTTGCCTCTAGCTCGTCGGTGAGGGATGTGCGTCGTCGGCAACAGGATGGATCCCCGTTCCCCGCATCCTTGAAGATAGATGATACTGAAGAATACTAAAACAGGGAAACATGGAAAAGTATCACACAGCTGCAGGACGGAATAACCTCCGACCCAATCATCATGAAATCGAACAAAACAACGGAAATCGTGGTTGGAGTAAAGGGGACCTTGCACCTACGGGATTATCACCAGCGATTCATCCAAGATCGAGCTCCGGCAACCGCGATCTAGAGTTGGGGGCGACGGCCAGGAAATTCATCAAGAATGAGCGCTGGCAGTGGAATCCACAGCTCACACCGAAGGGGTAGGGAGCTGCCGCCGAACGAGCGCCGCAACCGCGTGCAGAGTTGGGCGGGGATGGCGAATACGGCGTGAGGGAGGGGAGGGTCGGCGCGGCGAGGAACTGGAGGGGCGGCGCAGCCAGAAACTTGGGGGGGGGGGGGGGGAAGGGAATCACGGGGACGGCGGTGACGGCGGCGGGCGTCGGCAGGGGCGAGGTGTGGCGGTGGGCGAGCGCAGGATCGAGGAGTGGTTGCGGCCGTGCGCGAGGCGGATGGGTGGCGGCGGGCGTCGCTATAGCGATGGTCGACGGTGGCAGGATCGAGGGGCGCCGGGGTAGGGGACGACGGGGGCGAGAAGCGGGGAGAGGAGCTGAGAACTGTCGCGGGGCAGGTGGGGACGTGGTGGGGCCGTGGGTATGGTGGAGATGGGGAGACGCGGGCGCTGGGGATGAACCGGGGATAAAAAAAAGCCGGCAGGAAAACCGGGGTGCAAGGGGTCTGGCTCGATGGGTTGGGGCGCGGGATGGGGAAATGGTGCGGTGGATGGGTCGGCCAGGAAATAGCTATTTCCTACCCTGGTAGAGAATAGTAGTATACTATATATATATATACACACACACATATACATATACATACATACACATATACACATATACATATACATACATACATACACATATACACATATACATATACATATATACATGTATATGTATATGTATATATGTATATGTATATATGTATATATATATATACACATACATATATATATATATACATACATATATATACATACATGTAGAATTGGAGATAAAGATATCAAAAAGGAAGGTTCCCAATAGGAAAGGTTTTCCAAAAGGCATTAAAAGAAGAGTTGGAAGACGGTAATCACGGACTCATGATACGGCCACGGCAAAAATCAAGGATCGCGAGACTCGTAGGGCCGGCGGATATACGGGTGTTACGACGGACTCGATCTTTAGATTAATTTATAGCGTTGAATCATCATAAAATCCGACGGTGTGGGATATAGATGACGACGGACGAAACGAAAAACGACAGACGAAACGAAAATTTCGTCGTCCTTTGTAATATAAACTAAACAATCTTACATCCGGTCGCTGCTTGACTTGCAAGGACACCATCGTAAGGCAGTTGGGCACACCAGGAGCTCAAGATAAAATGAAGCAAAAAATCGATCTTTAAATATACTACCTCCGTCCTAAATTACAATTTGTTTTGCCCTTTTCAATTTCTTGATGATACGTCGATTTTGCAATATATTTAGACATAGCGTAGGTATAGATACACAACAAAATCTATTAGAAATTAAAAGTAACCAAAACAAATTTGTAATTTGAGATGGAGAGAGCATATATAACAAGTACTATACTTTTTATTTCTCTCTTTAATTTATACGTATAACCGGTAGGGGGTCACACCTCCCGCTTCATTAAAAAAAGAGTATACATATATAACGATGTAGGTACACCTGCAGTAATTTTGCTTTATCAGATGCAGGATGCTCAACTATATATCGTCATTCTCTGCAGGCGCGTTGTATTAGGTCCACGCAGTAGTACGGCTTGCATGCATGCACTTTATAATTATATACTACTTGCTTTTATTCGTACAAATAAGTGGTAGCAAGTGGTGTTTTTTAGACGGTCGAGACCGGCTTGAGGAAGAGGGAGGTGACGTGATCCTTGAGGTTGCTGCCGAAAGTGTAGGCGTCCCTCTTGCCGCCGAGGTATATGAACTCCATGGATCTCGTCAGGTCGACCACGGCGGACTGAGCCGCACGCAGCAGTGCGGGATCAAGCTCCATGCACGCCCGGTTGATCCTTCTCCATGCCAGCTCGTTCATTCGTGTAACAGCCGCAAAGGCCTCCTCTCCAGTGGCGCCATACTCCTCCATATAGCACTCCAGCGTGCTGGCCACGTCCTTCTTGCTTTTACCCACCTGCATATATAATATAATACTCCCTCCGTTCCAAAATAGATGACGTTATGGGATGCGTGTCAGTCAAACTTTCTCAACTTTGACTAGATTTGTAGAAAAAACGTGCAACATTTTCATCTTCAAATAAATTTGTTAAAAAACTAGACTTAAAGATCTTTCCAATGATACTAATTATTTAGCATAAATATTTATATATTTTAATATATAATATCCGGTATTTTGAAAATGTTGACTTCTCGAGAAGCGAGAATGACATCTATTTTGGAACGGAGGGAGTATTATATATACTGATACTGTATACGGAGTACTCCCTCCGTTTCTAAATATAAGTCATTCCAACTTTCTTGAAAAGTCAAACTTTTTCAACTTTGACCAAATTTATACAATAAACTATTAACATTTATGATATCAAATAAGTACCATTAGATTTTTCCTTAGATATATTTTCGTACTATAGCTATTCGGTATCATAAATCTTCGAAGTCCTCTCTATAACTTTGGTCAAAGATAAAATAGTTTGACTCTGCAAAAAAGTTGGAATTACATATATTTAGGAACGGAGGAAGTACATAGTAAAAACACAAACTAGGAGATCTATTGTGATCTATTGTTTGCTACAAGCTCAAAACGTCTGCTTTTCCCCAACCCAAATCCGCCGTGTACGGCAAGGAGTACTATACCGTGTACGAAGCTAGATCGTTGAGGAAGCGGCCGACCTCTCCACTGGCGAGGACCATGTCAGGCAAGCTCAGTGCCCACTCGAATGCTTCCTTGGCTGCCACGTGGCCTAAGCCCATCAGCAACACAGGGACCAGCATCGGGAGGCCCGAGGACACGCTCGTCATGTCCACGTGCTCTTTGAAGCTCGGTTTGTAGTTCTGGTGCGCCAACGTAGCCTCCTTGAGATAAAATTCTATGATTTTTTTGTACTGCGTGGTTTAAAAATAAACATGTGTGTGTATCAGTGGCCATATATATCATGTCTTTAATTACAAATCGAACGACACTCTTCTAGAACGGACCAAATTAATACTTACCGCTTCTATTACGTAACACATGCGATACTTCTCGTTCGGTTCCAACATGTCCTCGCATTCTTTGAACCTCCTAAGGGTTCTAAGGTACAACGTGCGTAGGTATTCTGGTACGGTAGATGCTGCGCTTTCATGCCACCTGCATGAAACATACATTTGATATATATATATTTGAAACGTGCGTAGGTATTCTGGTACGTGCATTTGAATAAAAATGAATGATCGATGGCAAGTACTTGTCATCGGTCATTCATTATTATTCGGTAATTATATCTGTATAACTTGCCTTTGTATAGCTTTGGTGAACTTTTGGCAATCCTCCAAGGTGGCGTGGACGTCGTAAGTGTCATCGGTCAGGGATATCAGTGCGAATGTCTTTACGAATATAATCCGCGAGCGAGACTTTTCCTCCTCGTGGACCACTCCGCAGGCCCAGAAGTACATCTCCACCATGCGGTCTCGAGCGTAGGAGAGCTTGCAGTCATCGTAGAGATCCCTCCACCACCTTCAAAAATCAATGGAAGTTACTGCTAGTCAGCGCATCAAATGCCATTTTAATTAGACGATGGCGTTGGCATTTCAGAAACACCATAATCAATCAACGCTGACAGATAAATAATGTGGACTTACAAGCAGAGCTCACTTAGCTCCTTGAGGTGGAGGAGCCTGACGAGCTCGAAATCAAGCCTCGCGAGCTCGAGGAGTGCGGCGTCATGCCCCTCCTCTTGCTCGTACTCAGCGACGTAGTGCATGGTCTCTAGCCGCCGCCCGATCCGGGGGAGAGGGATGCCCAAGGCGCGGGAGACCTGCTCCGCCAACGGAGACCTGAGCTCACTTTTCATGGCTTCGAGGTGGCGCCTAGCGAAGGCGATCGCCTCATCTAGGGCCGTCTCCTCAGGGGTCGCCATGTGAGCTGCGTTGTACAGGCTCAGGAGCGCCCTAGGGCTGCTGCACAGGTTCACGCTGAAAGCGCCCGTGCCATCGTCCCGGAATTTATCAAACACATCTGCTTGCATATTCACGAAATAAATTAAGATGCATGCATGCTGCGTAAGGTAGTAACTTGCTTGCTGTGTGAAAAAATGACTGGTAAGCTTAATTTTTTTTTGATAAGCTTAACAGGTTTTTGACTGGTAAGCTTAATTTAGTCAACCAGGTTCTGCTACTCGGTAGCTACCTGCAGGTACCCAGATGCCATGTTGCCTAAGTAGACGGAACCGAAGGGCGACAATATGTGAAGGTCGTCGGAGCTGCCAAACACAAGCTCTTCATCGCGGATGCGGCTTAATGCTGCGTCAATCTCCTCACGGAAATAGTGTTCTACACCAAGGTGTTCAACCGTGCCCACCAGTTTCACCGCATCGGCTGCACTTGCCTTGCTCACCTCGAACATTCGGCGCACTTCTCCCTTGAGATGGTTCGCCCTCTTTCTCATATGCTCCTTCGAACCCTGTGCACTCGCAAGTACAAAAAAAATTATCACCAACCATCTATTATATTCCTTCTGTCTCAAAATAATATATCTATGTAATTTAGTATTTATAGTTAATTTGTCATATCATACAGCAAATATAAATATGTGATGTTAACTTGTGCTCCTTTTGTTCCAAATTACATCTTATTTCAATTTTCATACATATTTAGCTTTATTATACATCTAGATATATGTTATGTTTTAGTGTAACAACCTATAATTTGAAACAAAGGGAGTAGAAAATTGCATCATACCAGTGGTGAGGTAGGAGGGGTATAGGTCACGAAGAAGTCGCCCCACACACTGGGCTCGAAAGGGCGGTCACCGGCAGTGGCCAGAGCCACGGGAACAGCAACGTTACTTGCAGCCATTATCCCCGTATAATCTCTTATCTATGTGTGATGCGTGTGCTACGAATTAGCAATTGGACGCTTAACTTCTCGAAAATGCTCTATGTGTACGTCTAGAGCTTGCTGCTTGCTGTGATGAGTGTGTCAGAGTCTATTTATAGAGCATGTGGGCCGGGCTACCTGAGGTATAGAGCAAGTATTATAAGGCCAGGTCAGCAGGCGGATGGTTAGGACATGTCATCAAAGTCTAACATCTAAGAAAGAGAAAGCAGGAGAGAGAGGGTACCGAGCGACTCACCGTGCGCCCGATGAAGCCGGTGAAATGAACTGCGCCCGCCTGATTCATGGCTCTCGGTAGCCCACGTCGCTTTGAAATCTGACACAGGCATTAAATACACGTGGGGGCCGCCACTACTTTCTCCTGCTCGATGGCTGACGCTGCTGAGCTGGAGCTACCTTTCGCCCGCAAGCAGGCGTGTTCATAAGACTTGCTCTAATGTACCTGGGGCGAAGTGGGCCTGAACCTGCCATCTCATCATCGCCAAGCTAGTCGGTCAACCGGGATTCCTCTGTTAAAAAATTTTCACCCACCGTATCAAAGGGAATCTTACATGCATTAAGTACTAAATGTAAACGAAAAAAGAACCATTACATGGATGGAGTGTATTTCGCGAGAAAAATTTAATGAGCCTACTTAATTCATGATTTGCAACAGTGATGCTACACTAACCATTCGCTGATCATGGTTTAATTATCCTCTAATTACCCGCCATTAGATTCGTCTCGCGGTTTTCTGGTTAGATCTGTAGTTTTTTTTATTAATAGTCTACATTTATTATTCTTAAATGGTACGAAATACATTTTCTTTTGATGTGACATTAAAAAAAAGTGGCATCTAAACACGAGCCAAAACGATTTGACTCCGACGTGACAGTAAACATATATCCTCTCGCTTCCGAAGCGCGGGAAGCATCTCAAAGTTACCCGACGTCCCGACGAGCCAGGCCATCCCATCTCCATTGGCATAAGTACCGGGGCAAAGGCACAATGGTCGCATCAGACATATCAGATACCCATCTCGCAAAGGCAAAATCGCCAGGAAAGCCCCAATCCAGAAACACCTCTTGGTTGGGCCAAGCGCAGGGAGACAGGAACTCATCAGCACACATCAAGTCGAAATGATTCGTTTGGACGACCTCATCGCGCCGAGCTCTGCGAGCTGCCGGCCAAAGCCATCATCGGCAAGAAGAAGCGCAAGGAATTCCAGGTACGTACGGCATGCAACGAAACTCTGGCGGAGAAAACAACGCAAGGCAGGCAGTGTGGCAATAATGTGACTGACAGGCACCGAAACTGATCGTGAACGGCACGTAGATCAGCGTCGTGCTTTGTTGAATTGTTGTGGACTAGAAGAAGACTGAACTCTTTTGTTTGGCATTCATTGGTCAATTCAGGAGCTGGCCTTCCTTGTCCTGATCGATGGACTGCGAGCGCAGGGTCAGGAAGGCGCTGGAGGACATGAAAGGTGCGTGCCGTCTCGTGTGATTAACGTGTCGTACGTGCTCGTGCACACATTTGTTGTTTGTCCCGTCACCGTCAGCCATTAGCGATTGCCGAGCAAGTAGACGAGTAACCGACCGGTGGGCGTGCTGCAGGCGTGAGCAGCGTGGAGGTGGACGCGAAGCAGAACAAGCAAGGTGACGGTGTCGGGGAGGGTGGAGGCGGGGAGGTGGTGAAGCTGAAGCAGCTGCGGCGGCGGGCGAGGAAGAACGAAGAAGGCGGAGCCGTGGCACTTCCTGCCCTACGAGCTTGGTGGTGCCGCACCCTTACGCGCCGGGGGCCTACGACAAGAAGGCGCCGCCGGGGTACGTGCGCAACGTGCTCGACGACCCGGACAAGGCGCCGCTCGTCAGGGCAAGCTCCATGGAGGAGAGGTACACCACCGCATTCAGCGACGACAACCCAAACTCGTGCGCCGTCATGTGATCCGCCCGTTTCTTATTCCCCGCATAGCCTAGCAATAGGTTCTGTTTCCAATTTTCCATGTTCACTCACTCACTCTGTGCTTGTACAGTTCCGAAACAGTAGCGGAGATGATATCTTTGGGTAGTCACACAATAATGAAGGAACATCAGCAAACAGTGGACAATTAATAGTATGCTACAGTACGCGCTACAGTGCTTTGTTAATTTGGTTACTAGAAAAACTGGGTAGTCCTGGCACTACCGAGAACCCTGCTGGGTCCGCCACTCAGTGAAACGTGATGCTTGCTTGTTTTGGCTTTGATAGCTGTAGAATTGTGTGGCAACAATGTCAATTTTACAATATGTGGAAAGAATGTTGATCGAGGTGAACTCCGCGTGTGTTAAATGTTTGAACATAGCTGATCTGGAATATAATGATGAGCGAAAACTGCCCTTTAGTTTTGTGAGCTGAAACTAGACTCCCATTGCACATAGTAGAGAAAAGTTGCTGTGCAGTTGATCCGGTTGGTGTAGAACCCTATTTCCGGTTGCTCCATTTCCGTGGAATCAAGTTCAGTTGATCCGGTTTACTGTTTACTCTACACTAGTAGAAGGGCACGTGCCAGTAGGCACGTGTTTTAGAAAAAAAATACTAATTTAGATGTGTAATCTACCCGGACTGTTTAGATTAATCTAGAGCGTCCGGTCATCATAAAATCCGACCGCGTAGGCTTAAAGGTGAGATGTAGTCAACGTGGACTCTTTAGATTAATTTAGAGCGTTGGATCATCATAAAGTCCGACGGTGTGGGATATAGATGACGACGGACGAAACGAAAATTTCGTCATGCTTTATAGTATAGATATGCTGTCTTCGTTCAGATGCGAACCACATCAAACTCCGGACGGTTTAATGAATTGTTGTATCGGGATTCGGGAAGATATATAGAAGGATCGCGATAACGCGCGACCCGTCGCGTGCAGAGCCGATCGTGCGAACCTGTCAAGTTGTCCCTTTTGTTATTCATGTCCAATTATATGCAGCCACGTCATTCTATGTAGTAACTTATTTTCATCATCATGCGAGCGCAAGTTATTCTGAAGACGTCGCTTTCGTACGACATCATCGCTGATATCGTTGAAAGAAAAACAGTTGTACTCTTTAAACCGACATTATTCACTCATCATACTCCCGTTTTTAAATCTGTTTTCACCATCGTGCTCCATATGATTAGATCTATCAAATAAGACCCACATTGAATATGTTTTGAAGTCATTTTGAATAGCTAGCAGCCTATGTTGTAGAGTATAGTAGTTTATATGTCAAGTGTGTAGCAACTTATATTGTATTATATATCAATTTATGTATCTGGTAGAATTTTTTTATGGATATGTAAGTAGAATAAATGTACAATATAGTAACTTGTGTGGCTACTAGCGCACTGTGCATTTTCATGTGTGTAGCTATACCCTATGCCAACTTATATTACATGTTTGTTTGTTGCAACTTATATAAAGATCGGGTAACAACTTATTTAAATATATTGCATTAGGTTCTATAAAAATACATTTTGTATTTTTGCAATCAACTTATGTATATATCAAGCTACTCGATGTCACATATGTTAGTTCGTACCTTATATTTAATTTATTATTATATTTGCATATAAGTTGTTAGTACCACTTCATACAAGTTTAATGAATAAAATCAAATGCATCAAAACATATTGCTATATGGAATACGATCTTATTTTGTAGATTTTCTCATAAGTAACACATTAGTGTAAACTGAATTGGAAGTGTACAGTAACATCATCAATTCAATGAATAAAAACATGCTAGTAGGCACAAACTAGCTTCGTGGACCACATCTGCAGATACGCTCCGCGGGCCGCTAAAGAATCCCATACTCACAGACGCAGGTGAAGCCACCCAGCAGCACGCGATTGGGCTTTAAACACACGTGGACCGTGAGCTGCGAAGGTCGCGCGCTCTGAGGCTAGCGTGCGACCCAGCGCGCAGGAGCCTTTTCCTATATAGAAGAAGGCTCGCTTGCGAGATCAACCTGAAGATCAACTCCCGATGGGCTTTTGCTGCTGCCAGGGAAAAATTGCGGTGGGCTGTATAACGACCTCAAAAGTGCTGCCAAGAAGTGAAAACAACAAGGGCCCAGTTGGAACACAAACATCAAACATGTCTACCGTAGCTTAGGCCCAACAAGCCTTAGTCCTTCTAATTAATCTAGCAAAAGTTCCTTTACCATTTTCTATAGAAAAGAAATTAAATCAAATTAAGGGAGAAACAAAGGAATTAACGGTGAGAGACCCAGAGTCGACACAGGTAGTTGACACTGGAGTTTCTTCTTATTTTCAATACCTTGTTTGATCTGCAAGGATTGGACCATCTGAGTCGGCATTTTCGCTTCGCTGTGCTGAAAAATCCGTTAATTTTGGCTGATGCAACGCTGATTTAATAGTATTCTGTGAGTGAGAAAAAGCTGTTGCGCTGATGTTTTTTTGCTGCTAACTAAGGGGGTGTTTAGTTCCCTAATAAAATTCATCCATCACACGAATGTTTAGACACATACATGAAGTAATAAATGTAGACAAAAAATTAACAAATTATTAACATGAAGTGCAATTCGCGAGATGAATCTAATGAGTCTATTTAATCCTATTACCTTCGTTGGATTTGTCTTGCGGTTTACAAGCAAGTTCTGTAATTAGTTTTATTATTAGTTTACTCCTAAATGGTAAGATTCTTTTCGATGTGACACCCTAAAATTTTTCACCCCGATCTAAACACCCCATAAGTTTGAAAGTAGGATATATTGGATATATTGTACCAAGTGGTACCGTGAACACTAGCGATGCATCCATTTTTCCACCTAAAACTTATTAAGGTGGCGTTTGGGTAAGGCCCGTCTGAATGGGGTTTCATGGCATTAAATTCTATGTCATATCATTAGTTTTGCTGATGTGACGAGTAGAGAGAACGAGAGAGTTTCATGGGATGAGATGAGAGTTTCATCCCCATGAAACACCACTGTCACATTTACCTAGTTTCCAGTCTAGGTAATTGTGTCCACGAAACTCCCACTAAGAATGGGCTAATAGGATATGAGGGTGGGATTGGGAAAGAGAAATGGATGAATGGCTAAAATTAAAGGTGTGAGGAATGGATGCAAAGTAACCCTTGAAGGGTGGGATATCATTTATCAATCCTATTTTCCAAACGCGACCTAAGTTTGAAAGTTAGGGGCTTTGGGTTTCGGGGTTCAGGACTATGGGGGAGATCTATGGCCGCGGGACTTAGAAAGGGGTGGGAGGAGGTAGGTTCGCCCGACGGTGGAGGCGGGATGTAGGGTGACGCAGCACGACAGCGGATTCGGCGGCTCCGGCCGCCAAAGACATGGAGGAGGGCGGGATGGGTGCGAGGAGAAAGTGTGATTGCTTCCCTATTCCCCACCGGCTTGCATGAACGCCTTCTGTTCCGTAGTCGCCGACACATTGGCCCCGCACGCCAGCCTCTCTTTTCTCTTCCTATTCCCCCCCTCTTCCCCGCGTCGCTTGCTCGCGGACAACGATAGCTGCTCCGCGCATGACTCGGCCACGAACCTTCGCTGCTTTTGCGCTGACACGCCCAGATGTTCTCCACGCCGTCGAGCCGCTCCTCGCCCAGCCGGCGTTTCTGGTGGCTTGACACGAGAAGGCCGAGCACGAAGCTCAGCAATTTATATGCAACTTTTCTAGGTACTGTAATTTGTTTATAATTGTATTGATGGGTAATTTAGACTGAATATTAGGTTACTTTAGATGCAAAATACTACTACCTCCGTTTCAAATTATAGGTCGTTTTGACTTTCTAGGTTCATCAACTTTGTTATGCACCTAAATAAACACTATGTCTAGATTCATAGTAAAATCTATGAACTTAGAAAAGCCAAAATAACCTATAATTTAAAACGGATGAAGTATTGTAAGCTACCGGACGCACGAAAAATGATGAGATCCACCACGGTGGATGCTCTCTTTCGCAGCTGTCGTCGGTCCATGCACCTCGAGTGTGCAAAACATGCAAAAGTTTGGAGCATATTCCTTGCTCATGGTGCGGCGCCCCCACTGCGTTGTTGATATTCGTGACGTCATCGTGCGGATCCGGATTCGGAGAAAATATAAACAATATGATCTTTTCGCACGGATGCGTTCTAAATGGAATGGTGGGTGGCAAGGGATTGGAACATCGTCACGATGTGCGAGCTGGACGCGGGCGGTGCTTTCGTTTCATGGATTAGACCCATATATGGCACATGTTTGTTGTGACATTTCGTAGCGCATTCGATCCCTTCCTTGGGACCGGCCGAAAACGACCCCCTTCTCACGTCATGGCATCCCATTGTCCAACGTAGCGCTATGGTTACCACAAAGTCACTGACGACGTTTTGATCTCTCTTTGTTTTGTTTCGTTTTCTATCAAATTTGAGTTATTTACACGGGCGTGAGGCGTGTTATATGTACGATAGCGACGTCCGCCAAATCTGCTAAAGGTGCTCCCGGAAGACTCTCCAGAAGCCACTACAGGAAATCCCGTGTTTGCCGTGTGCCACCTCCCTCTCGGGCACACGGCAAACAAGCCTGTTTGCCGTGTGCCTGCCATGTGGCACACGGCAAACAAGCCTGTTTGCCGTGTGCCTGCCACGTGGCACACGGCAAACAGGCTGGCACACGGCAAACAAGCCTGTTTGCCGTGTGCCTGCCACGTGGCACACGGCAAACAGGCTGGCACACGGCAAACAAGCCTGTTTGCCGTGTGCCACAGGCAGGCACACGGCAAAGTACCCTGTTTGCCGTGTGCCACAGGCAGGCACACGGCAAACAGGCTGCAAAAAATTTGAATTTTGCCTCTAATTTTTTTTGAGTTTTGTGCATGTTTTCCGGTCTGTTTGCTATATTTAATCATTTTATATCATTATTTTCAATTTTGCCGATACGTCAAATTTGAACCGTAAGTATTTCGAATAATGTATTGTAATGTTTGGAAAAATGTTATTCGGAATCTTAAGACTAATATGATGCCATGTCCATTAGATGGAACCAAATTGAATATATTGTTCGCTTACCGTGTGTCCGCATTTGGGCTCGGTTCGTTTAAAAAATTTATAAAATACAAAAAAGGTCAAAAACTTATAAATTTTGGTGTGATGTCATGTTTTCATACGTAGAGGCTATGGTAAAAAATGTAGAAGGTTTCAAGCAAGTTGACGCATTACCTCTTTACAAACCGAAGCTTCTCAGGAGAAGATCCTAAGAGTTTTGAATGATATGTTGTGATTTGAAGCAACGTGACAATTCAAATTTTGTTTTACCACAAAACTCAATTTTTATAGTCTTCATACACCTTAGACAGGTTCATGCCCAAATTTGGTTATTTTTTGAATCCGTTTGATATTTTTTATTTTTTTTGTTTAGGCAGAAAATGTTTGCCGTGCGCCCCAGGGGCGGCACACGGCAAACAACTCTTTGCCGTGTGCCCAGATCCCAGGGCACACGGCAAAGAGTTGTAGATTTTGAAATTCAAATTCTATAAACGACCTCGGATGAACTTTTGACCAAAACGAAAGTTGTAGATCTTGAAAAGTTATGAAACTTTGTAGTTCACAACTTTTTTATTTGAAGTCATTTAGGGCTTCAAATAAACAATTTACACTCGGAAAAGTGTAATATGAGGGTAATCAAAATGGGATATGGACACAAAGACTCGAGTGGTGCAGTGGTAGAGGAGGCTACGCGCAAAGGGGAGGTCACGGGTTCGAACCCGGCCGGCCGCGGAGCGCGCGATTTTTCCGCGAAAAATGCGCGACTTGCCCCATTAAAATAAAATGTTTTGCTATTTTATTTTACGTTTTTTCGGGATCAAAACTTTGCCGTGTGTCAGATCGGGCCTTTGCCGTGTGCCCGAGATCTGGCACACGGCAAAGAAGGCTTCGCCGTCATAGGGTTTGCCGTATGCCCTTGGCACACGGCAAACACAGGATTTCCTGTAGTGAGCATAGGCTGGTTGGAAGACATTGTGCCATTGTGTTACTTAGGGGATGTTCAATTTCATTCGTCAACTTTTTTTACCGAACAAATGAAAAGGAATCTTACATGTATATTGTAGAAAACGTGCGTTGCTTACAAAAACCTATTCCATAACCTCCGGGTAAATTTGCGAGACGAATTTAGTGCCTAATTAGGCCATGATTTGCAACAGTGATGCTACCGTAACCATCCGCTAATCATCCACTAATTATGAATTAATCACCATCATTAAATTCGTCTCGCGGTTTTCAGACGAGATCTATAATTAGTCTTATTATTATCCTACGTTTATAATACTCCTAAGTGGTAAGATTCTCTTGGTAAAAGTTTTCACCAACTTTGTTCACCCCGTATTGAATTGGCTAAAATCCTGCCTTGTTCGTACGTACGTTTATGTGCTTTCATGGCTCTGTCGGTGTGATGATCCTCGACCGATCACTGGTACACGGAGGCAGATATGCTGGCGTCACGCGCGGCGAGGAGGGTCGGCGGCGCCGCCCGAGCAGGATTCTAATCGGAAGGGGAGGAGAAAGTAGTTTAGGTTTTATCATAATCGTTGTTTCTGTTTTCCTCAACAAGAGATTTAATACTTGGCCTTCACAGACTTACACGGCTTATGGCCCAGCTAGGCGCGCAGGCCCAAAGTAAAGGAAGCCCATACCTATTAGACCATAACACTCCCCCCGTCTTAAGCAAGAGCTCGTCCTCGAGACCTTCAGAACTCACAGTTTTCTCGCTTGAGCAATATCATGCCTCAGCCACAGAAAGAAGAAGAAATACCAGGGAAACTGATGTTCATTGCGTTAAGATTCTCCCATGTCGTCCATCCAGTTGGTAGATCCTTCCACTGTACTTTGGCATACGGAACCAACTTGTTCCCAACCTTCTGAAGGCGCTGCTGCACAACTTGAGAAGGCACACAAGAAATCGGCAAAGCAAGTAGATTTAGATCAGCGTCGGCACTTACAGTTGTGTCTGGAGGTAAAGCTTTCTTCAACTGTGATACATGGACCACAGGATGTATCTGACTGGAAGCCGGAAGCTGTAGCTTGTATGCCACCGGACCCACCTTTTGAGTGACTAAATACGGCCCAAAGAACTTGTAACTGAGCTTATGATTTGAACGTCGAGATACAGACGTCTGAATGTGTGTTTGTAGCTTCAGATAAACCCAGTCTCCGACTTGAAATTGATGTTCTTGCCTCCTTTTATCAGCCTGATGCTTCATTCGCTGTTGAGCCCTGAGTAAATTATCTCTGATTATTTTTGTCATCTTTTCTCTTTATGCCAACCATTGTTCAAGATCAGGCACTGAACATTGAGATCGATCTGAAATGCCAAAATGCCTGGGAGTGTGCCCATATAACACTTGGAATGGTGTCTTGCCATGAGCTGAATGAGAAGTAGTGTTATACCAAAACTCTGCAAGTGAAAGCCATTGAGACCACTTTGATGGACAAGAGTGAATCATGCATCTCAAGTAAGTCTCCAGGCATTGGTTTAGGCGTTCTGTTTGCCCATCTGTTTGGGGGTGGTAGGATGAACTCATGTTCAGAGTGGTTTCAGAAAGCCTAAACAGTTCTTTCCAAAGATTGCTTGTGAATATCCTATCTCTGTCAGAAATTATTGTTTGAGGCAGGCCATGAAGTTTGTAAATGTTGGTAAAATAGAGCTGGGCTACTGATAGAGCTGTATAAGGATGTGCCAAGGGAATGAAGTGGCCATATTTTGTGAATTTATCAATGACCACTAAGATTGTATCAAATTGCTTGGATTTAGGTAAACCCTCAATGAAATCAAGGCTAACAATCTGCCAAGCCTGAGTAGGCACTAGCAGGGGTTGGAGCAGGCCTGGAATTTTAGAATGCTCTGGTTTAGCTTGTTGGCATACCTGGCACTTGTTGACATAATCAGTGATGTCCTGTTTCATTCTAGGCCAAGCAAACAGAGCTTTAATTTTGTTGTATGTAGCAGATATACCACTATGGCCTCCCAGTCCACTATCATGCAGAGCAGCAAGTACTGCTTGATGAGCTTCTTCATGAGTGCCCAGCTAGATCCTGTCTTTATACCTGATGAGTCCATCAATCAGAGTATATCCCTTCTCATTGGATCCTGTAATGCTTAACTCAGTCAACAATTTCTTGGTGGCCTCATCTTTCTGGTATCCTTCAACAATAATTTCCAACCACCTGGGGGTTGCAGAGGAGACAACATACACTTCAGAATGCTCTACCTTCCTGGACAAGGCATCAGCAGCTTTATTTTCTAGGCCTCGCTTGTACACAATTTTGTACTGGAGTCCTAGGAGCTTCACAAATGCTTTTTGTTGGATGCCATCATTGAGCTTCTGTTCCCCCAAGTGCAACAAGCTTCTATGATCAGTTGCAATTGTGAAGGGTAAGTGCTGCAAATATGACTTCCACTTGTCTACAGCTAAGATGACAGCTAGGCATTCTTTCTCATAAGTAGATAGTGCTAGAGATTTTGCACTGAGAGCCTTACTGAGGTAGGCAATAGGATGGCCCTACTGCATCAATACTGCACCAATACCTTTCCCACTAGCATCAGTCTCTACTGTGAACTCTTGGGAGTAATTAGGTAAAGCCAGGACAGGTGCTGTGACTAAAGCATGCTTAAGAGAATGAAGCTTTGCTGCAACACTGGTGTCCACACAAACTGGATATTCTTCTTTAGCAGGTCTGTCAGGGGCCTGGAGATTAACCCATAATTCTTGATAAATTTCCTGTAGTACCCAGCCAATCCTAGAAATGATCTTAATTGCTTAGCATCTTTTGGAGTTGGCCACTCTTGCACCGCCACAATCTTATCAGGAGCTGTTGCCACCCCCTGGGCACTGATGATATGCCCAAGGTATTCCAGGCTTTCTTGGGCAAAGGAACACTTAGATTTCTTGAGGAACATTTGATTCTGCTGCAGCAGCTGGAGTACTTGTTGTAATAACATTTCATGTTGCTCAAGTGTCTTGGAGTAGATCATAATATCATCCATGAATACCAACACTCCTTTTCTCAGTAATTTGTCAAAGATTAAATTCATGGCAGCTTGGAAGGTTGCTGGTGCATTGGTTAACCCGAAAGGCATGACTTTAAATTCCCAGTGCCCACTATGAGTCTTGAATGCCGTTTTGTGCACATCTTCTGGTAAAACACGAATTTGATGATACCCGGAGCGCATATCCAGCTTGGTAAACCAGCTTGCTCCATGCAATTCGTCCAGCAGCTCATCCTCATCCACTACTGGCATTGGTGTCGGTGCCAATCCAGGGAGAGGCCCTAAGACAACAGTAATCACCAACTAAACCGCTGGAACCAATTAACCCGGCGAAAAATAAGCGCAGAGGTCTTGATCCGCTGTCAAGCTCGAGGGTGCCCAGTACCCCTCGAGCGAAGCGGAACTCCGCCTCGCTCGAGGCCCCTCGCTCGAAGCCCGGAGGCCGCTCTCGATGCCTATCTCCGCCTCGCTCGAGACCCCTCGCTCGCGGGGCCCGCTGACGGCTCACCAACCCCATGGACAAGAGCATTTAATGGCTCTGCACGGCCTTGGGCGAGGAAGTCAAGCGACGGATCATTAGCCCATCCCCGGTCATCTCCGCCAACCCTGACACCGTGCGGTCATTTCCGACACCGTGCGGTCATCCTTGACTCCGTGCGGTCATCCTCTACACTGTGCAGCGTGATAGACCTGTGTGGCGTCACGAGCCTGAGCAACGTGACAGCCCTGTACTGTCACGCTCCCCTGTTCTACCAACTCCGGTATGGGGACCCCTCGAACGGACAGGGGGAGCCCTCGAACGGGTCCATGGCCCGATGTACTCGATGATGACGACCCACGCCAGCCCATAAAATCAGGAGCACAAGGAGCGTGCGTCATGTACAGGGGACGTCACGCCATGCGCCAGAGCACCATACGCCGGGAAGTCGCATAGTCCGACAACACGAGCCAAGACAAGAGTCACGCCCGCGGTCACGCCCCGTCGTACGCCGTCACTGTACCAAGTACTGTACTTCTACTGTTTGTAACTGCCCCTCTTTGAATTATAAAAGGAGGAGGCAACCCCATAGAACGGAGAGGCCACCAGAGACACTCGTTCACACACTCGTTCACATACTCACTACTCAGTTCATCAAGCAACACAACTCTCACTCGTTCTAAGGGACCTGGAGGCTCATCCTCCTCTCCCGCCAAGCTTGTAGCCCCCTACTACGAGCACCCCCCGGTGCAAGGCAATACAAGTGCGCAAGCACACCC
Organism: Urochloa ruziziensis; assembly: GCA_015476505.1. Classification (NCBI taxonomy): domain Eukaryota; kingdom Viridiplantae; phylum Streptophyta; class Magnoliopsida; order Poales; family Poaceae; genus Urochloa; species Urochloa ruziziensis. The sequence continues at coordinate 27,157 of WEIB01000284.1, forward strand.
TGCTGGACGTACGATCGGAAGATCGGAACCAGGATAAACCTCGTGTCACCGCATTGCCCTTGCATCGACCATCGAGAGACGGGACACAGCGCACTTTTCTGCAGGTGTTGGACCCCCGCGCGGTTCCGACGCCGACAGTGGCGCGCCAGGTAGGGGGATCGCGCTGTGATCGACTTCTTGACCCACCAGTTCTCTCGATGGTGATCCGTACAGAGCGCCTCGTTGACCGCTGCTCCTACGGTTCATTCGACCTGCTCCCGGCCGGATTCACCATCTGGTTCAGGAGCCTGGGGTTTGAGGCAACCAGCAACGGTTATCTCATGCGGCTCCTCCCAAGGGATGCGGCCACCACTGCCGCGACCGCCGCGACAAGCCCACCGCCGCCAACAACGCGCAGGCGCAAGAGGCGCTCAGGGCAACGCTCGCGACGAGCACGCATGGAGCGGCGCCGGGCTACGCGCGCGCGCCGTTTGGACGACGTCGACCTCAGCGAAAGCGCCATTGCCGAGGAGACGACGGCCACGCCAACACCCGTGCCTCCGACCACGCGCCCGAACGAGGAGAGCGAGGCCGAGCCGTCACGTTTCCCGTATGGGATGCGTGGGGCGGGCATGGCGTACTCGTCATCCATCAGCACGGCGATGGACACCTACGACGATCTCGCTGGACATCACCTGCTCTCGATCCGGAACCTTATCGCGACCTCGCCGGGCGACTCATACCTCGGCACGAGCGCCGACGAGGCCTCGCGGGAGGACCCGGAGTGGGACTACCTCGAACTTCGTGACTATGAGGCTTTCGTGGCGTTCCAGGCCGCGGCGGACTACTGCTTCGACTACTCTGATGACTCGAGCACGGGGGATCATGACCCTGCGCGGGAGTGCTTTGTCGCGGCAGTATTCGAGCCGGACACGGAGGACAACGGCCCCGTCGCGCCACGAGACCCCGTGGGAAGCGCGGCACCCCGGTAGCCGGCACCTCCCACGACCGGAGACGCCACGCTGGTTCAGGCCCAGCTGATCCAGGTGCGAGAACTCGAGGCCAGCCTCGAAGACGAGCGACGCCAGGTTCGACGGCTGCGCGCAGCCCTCGAAACGGGGCGACCAGGGCCCAGTAACTTCGCGCAGGAGGTGGCACGCACCGCGCAAGCGCGAATCATGGCCGACGACCACGGGGACGACCCCCTGGCCCTGGCGAGGACCAGCCAGAAGTTAATCGCCGCGGCTACGCTGATACGGGCGATGACGGAGCCATCAACGCCGCAGGGCCGCAACCTGCGCCGCGAGGCGCAAGCCCTGATCGAACAGGCCGCGGTACAGCAGGCCGAGAGTTCCGCGTCGCGTATGAGATGCTCCGACAGCACGGGAGTCGTGGGCGGAGCGCAAGACCGGGCGGAGTCAGTGCGTACTCCTCTCAAGAGCCGGATGAAGGCTCCTGTGAAGGAACGCATGCTGGACACGCGCGCCGGCAAAGATGACGCCCGTCACATCCTCAATAAAAGGAAGCTCGACACCACCACCGGCCATGGGTACCACACTCGACGTGGAGGCCGCTACGACAGCCGTGAAGACAAGAGCCCATCGCCGGAACCTCTTGGTACTCGGGTGTTCAGCCGCGAGATCCGGACGGCACCGATACCTCCACGATTCCGGCAACCAACCACCATCGTCAAATACTCCGGGGAGACCGACCCTCGAGTCTGGCTCAACGATTACCGCCTGGCATGCACACTGGGTGGTGCGTCCAGCGATGAAGTCATCATCCGCAACCTGCCCCTCCATCTCGCGGACTCGGCGCGAGCATGGCTGGAGCAGCTGCCCCCGAACCAGATCCATGACTGGAACGATCTTGTGAACACCTTCGTGGGCAATTTCCAGGGCACGTACGTACGCCCGGGGAACCCCTGGGACCTTCGGCAATGTTGCCAGAAGCCCGGTGAGTCCCTGCGAGATTACGTTCGTCGCTTCACCAAATGCTGCACAGACCTTCCGAACGTCGGGGACTCGGAGGTGCTTCACGCCTTCCTCCTAGGCACGACGAATCGAGGCCTAGTGCGCAAACTTGGGCGAAAGCCCCCCACTACCGTTAGTGGGTTGTTCGACATCGCCACGCGCTACGCCTCCGGCGAAGAGGCAGAGGGCGCTAACTTCGTCGACAAGAAGGGGAAGCACGTGGAAGGAGCGCCCGTGGAGGGAAACAAGCCTAAGGCCCCCGCCAAAAAGGTGAAGCAGGGGAAGAAAGGGAAGAAGGCGCAGCAGGCGCCACGAGTACCAGAGCCAGACGACGACTCCGACGAAGCCCTCGCGGCGGACCCCGCCCGCAAGGGCCCAGCGGGTCAGCTTCGAGGCCCAGGGGTCTTCGACGACATGCTCAAGAAACCGTGCCCATACCACTGGGGCCCGGTCACTCACACCCTCGAGCAGTGTGAGATGCTGAAGAAATACTACAACCGCGTAGCCGCGAAGAACGACAACGAGAAGGGAGACGCCGACGGCAACGACAAGGGTGGATTCCCCCAGGTGGAGAATGTGTTCTTCATCTTCGGGGGGCCCACGACTAACATGACGTCTCGGCAGCGCAAGCGCGAACGTCGAGAGGTTCTGGCAGTGCACCGGGCGGCCCCGAAGTACCTCGACTGGTCGGAGGAGACCATCTCCTTCAGCAGAGAGGATCACCCAGATTTCATTCCGAATCCGGGGCAATACCCGCTCGTCGTCGACCCCGTCATCGGCAACACACGCTTCTCCAAGGTGCATATGGACGGAGGCAGCAGCCTCAACATCATGTATGCTCCCACCCTGGAGCTCCTGGGGATCGGCAGGGACCAGCTGCGCCCAAGCAAGGCGCCGTTTCACGGCGTCGCTCCAGGGAAGCGGGTTCAGCCCCTCGGGCAGATCGACCTGCCGGTCTACTTCGGGACGCCGGACAACTTCCGCAAGGAAGTCCTCACCTTCGAGGTGGTGGGGTTTCGGGGTGCCTATCACGCCATTCTCGGGCGACCGTGCTACGCCAAGTTCATGGCCATCCCGAACTACACCTACCTCAAGCTGAAGATGCCGGGCCCGAAGGGAGTCATCACCGTGGGGCCCTCGTTCGAGCACGCCTACGAATGCGATGTCGAGTGCGTCGAACACGCCGAGGCACTCGCTGAAGATGAAGCTTGTGTAGCCCGTCTGGAAGAGATGGTTCACGAGATCGACAACCCCGCGCCAAAGCACGTTGGCAGCTTCGAGCCAGCCGAGCAGACTAAGGACGTACCCCTCGACCCCAGCAACCCTGACGACAAGACGTTGAAGGTCAGCTCCACCCTCGATCACAAATAGGAAGTGGTGCTCGTCGACTTCCTCCGCGCCAACGCCGACATCTTCGCGTGGAGCCCCTCGGATATGCCTGGCATACTGAGGGAGGTCGCCGAGCACTCCCTTGATATCCAGCCCAACTCCAGGCCGGTGTGCCAACTGCCTTCGGCGCTTTGACGAGCAGAAGCGTCGAGCGATTGGAGAGGAGCTGCGCAAGCTCTTGGAGGCCGGATTCGTCAAGGAAGTTTTTCATCCCGTGTGGCTAGCTAACCCTGTACTAGTTATGAAAAAGAATGGGAAATGGCGGATGTGCGTGGATTATACCGGTTTAAATAAAGCATGTCCCAAAGTTCCTTTTCCTTTGCCACGAATCGATCAAATCGTAGATTCCACCGCGGGGTGTGAACTCCTCTGCTTCCTTGATGCGTATTCCGGTTATCACCAAATAAAGATGAAAGAATCCGACCAACTCGCGACTTCTTTCATCACCCCCTTCGGCATATACTGCTACACTACGATGCCGTTTGGGCTTCGAAACGCGGGAGCCACGTATCAACGATGTATGCTTCGGGTCTTCGGAGACCAGATCGGGCGCACCGTGGAAGCATATGTCGACGACATCGTCGTAAAATCCAAGAAGGCAGACGACTTGGTCAACGATTTGCGAGCCGCTTTCGAGGCTCTCCGGGCCGCCGGTGTAAAGCTCAATCCAGAGAAGTGCGTTTTCGGAGTGCCGCGAGGCATGTTGTTGGGTTTCATAGTCTCCCAGCGAGGCATTGAACCCAACCCCGATAAGGTTGCTGCTCTCGAACGGATGAGCCCGATCCGAGACTTGAAAGGAGTCCAACGGGTCCTAGGAGTGCTTAGCGTCGCTGAGTCGCTTTATAGCTCGGCTAGGGGAGAAGGGTTTACCTCTGTACCGGCTCCTGAGGAAACACGAACGTTTCTCCTGGACCCCAGAGGCACAGGAAGCCCTCGACAAGCTCGTCGCGTCACTCTCGAGTTCACCCATCCTTACGCCGCCAAGGGATGGGGAAACGCTCTACCTATACGTGGCCGCGACGACCCAAGTGGTTAGCGCGGTCATCGTAGTAGAGAGAAGAAGAAGGCCATACACTGCCGGTACAACGACCCGTGTACTATATCAGCGAGGTATTATCAGAAACCAAGACGCGGTACCCGCAGATCCAAAAACTGTTGTACGCGGTCGTGCTGGCTCGAAGAAAGCTAAGGCACTACTTCGAGGCACACCCGGTGATTGTGGTCTCGTCGTTCCCCTTGGGGGAGATAGTCCGCAACCAGGACGCGTCTGGGAGGATTATCAAATGGTCGGTGGAACTGATGGGCGAAACGCTCATGTACGCACCGCGCAAAGCCATCAAGTCCCAGGTTCTCGCGGATTTCGTCGCCGAGTGGACAGACGTTCAACTACCCCCGCCCTAGATACAGACAGAGTGTTGGACTATGTACTTCGACAGATCTGTGATGAAGACCGGAGCGGGGGCGGGGCTACTCTTCATCTCACCTCATGGAGAACACATGCGCTATGCGGTACGGCTGCATTTCCCCGCCTCCAACAACATGGCGGAATACGAAGCCCTCCTCAGTGGGCTCCGTATCGCCCTCGAGCTGGGCATCAAACGCCTCGATGTTAGAGGGGATTCGCAGCTAGTCGTAGACCAAGTGATGAAGAACTCGAGCTGCCACGACGAGAAGATGGAAGCATACTGCCACGCAGTACGGCGCCTCGAAGACAAATTCCTCGGCCTCGAACTCAACCACATCGCGCGCAAGTACAATGAAGAAGCGGACGAGTTGGCTAAGATTGCGTCGGGGCGAACCACTATCCCCCCGAACGTCTTCGCCCGCGACTGCTCGAGACCCTCCATCGAGCCCCCGCGTCCGGACACGACGTCGGAAGCGTCCTCGAGGGAGGCCCGCATCGAGCCAATGGACAATTATCCCTCGACACAAGGCGTCGAGACCCCCCAACCAGAGACACCACCGCCTGAGGAACAGGAGGCGATGGAGATCGACGGATCCCCGGCCTCACAGGACTGGCGACACCAGTACGTAGACTGGATCGACCACGGCACGCTACCCTCGGATCGAACCGAGGCACGACGCATCGCCAGACGAGCTAAGTCGTTCGCCATGATCGACGGCGAGCTGTACAAGCGTAGCCCTTCTGGGGTGATGCTACGCTGCCTCCCCATTCCCGCAGGACGGCAGTTGATACGAGACATCCATGCAGGAACATGCGGGCATCACGCGGCGGCCCGAACCCTCGTGGGCAACGCCTTTCGACAAGGCTTCTATTGGCCCACGGCGGTTGCCGACGCGATAGAGGTCGTGCGTACCTGTGAAGGGTGCCAGTTCTACGCCCGCAAGACGCACCTCCCGGCGCATGAGCTACAAACCATCCCCATCACGTGGCCCTTCGCCGTATGGGGATTGGATCTTGTGGGTCCGCTGCCAAAAGCGCCCGGGGGCTTTACTCACCTGCTGGTTGCCATCGACAAGTTCTCGAAGTGGATCGAGGTCCGGCCCATCACGAACATCCGATCTGAACAGGCGGTACAGTTCTTCGACGACATAATCCATAGGTTTGGAGTGCCGAACTCAATAATCACTGACAACGGCACCCAATTCACTGGCAAGAAGTTCTTGGAGTTCTGCGACCGCAACCACATCCGCGTGGATTGGTCGGCCGTTGCGCACCCCCAAACAAATGGCCAGGTGGAACGGGCCAACGGCATGATATTGCAAGGATTGAAGTCGAGAATCTTCAACAAGCTGAACAAGTTTGGCCGCAAGTGGATCGGCGAAGTACCCTCGGTCGTCTGGAGCCTTAGGACAACCCCTAGCAGAGCCACGGGTTTCACCCCGTTCTTTCTGGTATACGGCGCCGAGGCAATCTTGCCCACGGATCTAGAGTACGGGTCCCCGAGGCTCAGGGCGTATCAAGAGGAAGCGAACCAGCAAGCTCGACGAGACTCCCTCGACTGCGTGGACGAGGCGCGCGACGTTGCGCTGTTAAACTCGGCAAGATATCAACAGACGCTCCGTCAGTACCAAGCGCGGAAGGTGCGACGCCGAGACTTCAGCAAGGGAGATCTGGTCCTCAGGCTGCGACAAGACACTCGAGGGCGCCACAAGTTCACCCCCCCCCCCCCCCCGTGGGAAGGCCCCTACATCATCGCCGAGGTCCTGAAGCCAGGCACGTACAAGCTAGCCAACGAGAAGGGCGAAGTCTTCGCTAACGCCTGGAACATCCAGCAACTACGTCGTTTCTACCCTTAAGCCCCTCGTGCTTGCCCATGTATCAGCTCATGCGACTCCTTAGTAATAATAAAGATCGTGTACAGTTTAAACATTGGAATTATCGCTTGTCTCGCGGAGAGAAAGGCGTAACGCCCCTCGAATGGATGAAGGAAGCTCTTTATTGCCATAAAACGCATGACCGGCGAACGGTCGTGTACAATAAACAAGATACAAAGCCGCTCCTTCGCGGCCGAGAGACGCATGTGGCCATGCCCATTTCTCAACGCTGGCGACCCTAGACCGGCTAGGAACGTCGCTAGTTTTCTTCTAACACCAGCATGGCCACATACGCGAGGCAAACGGGAGTTCTCCACGGCTGGCGCGGCAAAGGTTCAAAGAACCTCGTCGACCTCCAGGTCGTCGCGCGCGCCCCGGTTGGTGAAACGACCTTCACCAACATGGCGAGGACCTGAGCGGCGCAACGCCGGCTGCGACGCCCACCTATCAAGACATGGCGCGCACCCGGAAGCAAGACCACTCTGCCACCGAAGCGCGCCGCCACTGGACGCCGTGGACGGGTGACCATCGCACCTGCCTCGTTCAACCATCGCCTGCACGCCGTCCAGCTCAAGCTGGAAGACGAGGCACCGGTTACCGACGAGGACAACCGCTGTCCGAGCGTCGACCAGCCCGAGCTGGAAGATGAGGCAGCGGTTGCCGGCGAAGCAGATGCGGCCGGCACCTTTTCTCCTTCATTTGCCCTCCCCTTCGCTAGCATTCTTCTAACACCAAAGCTCCGCCCACCCTCGAGCTAAGTCAGGAGGGCGAGCTCCGCCCCACCCCACCATTCCTAACTTCAAGCCCATGGTACTCGTGAAAAACTCTACTACCATGGTCAAGCCTATTTATAGCACCCACGCCTTGGCCCACTCCACAGCATGCGCCTGACTCTCTGCGCGGAGCCGTCCCACGTGCCTTACTCATAGGACAAACCCCCAACGGGGCCCCCTGACTAGAGGACGGCGCGTGACAGCACGACAGAGGCGGGCACCCCTCAGGGAAGAAACACGCTCGACGCGTGGCGAACTGACAGAGACGTGCACTATGGCCAAGGTCACGAGGCTACTATTTTCGTCAAAAAGGTGGGGCGGACGGCAACAAAAGCAGCAGCACGCCACCGCTCAGCGAGCTGCACGCAAGTCGAGGCCGCAGCCCACGCCGCACGCCACCGCTCAGCGAGCCGCGCGCAAGTCGAGGCCGCAGCCCTCGCCGCACGCCACCGCTCAGCGAGCTGCACGCAAGTTGAGGCCGCAGCCCTCGCTGCACGCCACCGCTCAGCGAGCTGCACACAAGTCGAGGCTGCAGCCCTCGCTGAACGCTCTGCACGCTGACCCGACGCCCGTGACGGGACGAGGCGGCGGAGCCATGCACCCGTCACGTCGCCTGCGCCGAGGCAGCGGAGCCAGGCACCCGTCGCGTCACCTGCGCCGCTCCGACAAAAAAGCTAAGCTACCCTTCTACCCTACGGTTTTTTCGACGCTCCATCTCTCCATCATTTCGATCACGACTTTTCACGCACGAGGCAGGGAGATTCTTTCTTCGCCCCGCGCGAAGACAAAAACTCCCTCGGGGGCTACCACAGGGCACATTACCCTGGGGAATAAACGCTCCACCCCTCGCCACTTGTTTCTTCTCGCAATTTTCTACAAATTTTCGTCGCTTTGTCATGTTTCGGTTGTGTGTACGAAGAAGCGACGGAGGTTGGGCATCGACGGCTAAGGCAAAGGGGTGGCGATGTCGTGGGATAGCTTACGCCTCCGGGATACGGCATCCCCCTACGTCACCCTCGAACCTAAGCTACTCGCGGAGGGGCGGGGCGCGGCTGCTTGAGGTCCAAGAGTGTCGGTGTCGAGGGAAAGCCTACGCCTTCGGGATACGGCGTCCCCCATCGACACCCCTGGGCTCGAGCAGTCCAAGCTCCTCCCGTGCGCAGGGAGATGGTCTAACCCGGTCGAATTCCTTTCGAGGCACACAATCGAAATGACAGTAAACATAGCGAATTTAAATACAATCAAGCACGATGCCGAAGTTCTCAAACATCCACAAGTTCAAAACATAAAGATTCCTAAACCTATTACAAATTCGCCTCGCAGGCACTGTCACAGGCAAAGTTCTTCAAGCGCCATCCCCGTCGACGGTGCGCTCTGGGGAGGTGTCGTCGTCACCCTCGCCTGAACCGGGGAGGATCTCGTCAGCGAAGAGCGTAGCGAGTGCGGCGGCCGTCTCTGCTACGTTGGCATCAGCCTGCTCGACCGCGGCCACCGCAGCATCATCGTCGAGGCCCTCAGCGACGACGTAGCCCGTCGCCAGTGCGTCGAGCTGGACGAGGTAGTGCGTCGACACCACGCCAAGAGCCTTGCGGATGCCGAGGAGGAACGCGTTCTTCACCCGCCCCATGACGCGGTCACCCAGAGACCTCAGGCGGTTGGCCAACGAACTGCCAGACTGGGCGCCGTCCTCCTCGAACTCCAAGCACACCGCGGCGGCGGCCTCTCGTAGCTCCTCGAGCTCCTGCTGCGAGGACGCGTAAGCGACCCCCACCGCCTCCGCCCTGGCCTGCGAGTCCGCCACGGCCGCTTGCAAGCCTAGGATAAATCAAAAAGGAAAGGAATCTTCAGCGACAGGGCCAGTGTGGGTTCTGGAAGAACGGAAAGGTTACGCAGAGGCTCGAAGCTTACCGGCTGCCCGCTCCTTCTCAGCGGACCATTGCGCGCGGACCGCGCACGACTCCTCCCGCAGCGTCGCCAACGAGGCCCCTTGTTCTTGGGTCGTCGACCGCAGCACCTCGAGAGCCACGCTGTGCTCAAGGACTTGGGCCTCAGCCGCAGCAGCTGCTTCGTGTTGCTGGCGGAGCGAGGCCTGTGCCGCGGCGAGGGAAGCATCCTTCTCCTGCAGGAGAGCGTTCAGGCGCTCCACCTCGAGGGCCCTCTCTGCGGCCGCACCACGCAGAGCGTCGCGCTCCCTCTCTGCGCGGCTCAGGGACTCGCCGTGCGCGCGAGCATCAGCCCACGCCTCGTTCATTGCAGCACGAGCCTGGTCCACCTCAGAGCTCAGCTCAGCATTCCTCTGCATCAGATCGTGGACGTGGGCGTGTTGGTCGGCGATGTACGAGACCTTGGACGCCGCCAGGTCTCGAAGTTGCTGGTACAGGGGGACAACGCGAAGTCAAGGCACGAAGCGAAAAATCAAAGGGGCCAAGGGCGAAGAACACAAACTCACCACGTGTAGCTGAAGCCCCCTGGTCCGATGAAGCTCGAGCGCGTCGGAAAGGGCGTTCTGGAGGTCGGTGCCAATTTGGTGATGCTCCAGCCAGAGCTGGTTCTCGTTCTCCGCGATGGAGACGAGTTCAGCCGGGACCCCAGGGCGGTCCAGCCCAAGGGTGCCTCGGATACCACCGCTCGTGCTGGCGCCAGCGCTGGCGGGGACGCTTCGACCCCCGACCGCCTCCAGGCTCGAAGGCGCGGTTGGGCCCGCGGCCACGACGGAACTGACCGCCGCAGCGGCCTCCGCCGGCGCGGGAGTTTCCTCTGCGACGGCACCCCCGCTCTCGAGCAGAGGCGCCGCGCTGGCAGGAGGGAGCGCCTGCGCCTCGCACGGGGGCTCGAACCCCGGCGCCATGTCTTTTTCGTCGGCGAGGACGTAGACCACCTCGCTCCTCGCGCGCCTTCCTTCCTCCTCCGCGCCTGGACCCGCAGGCTCTCCCGGACGACCCTGCCCGGCGACTCCAGTGGGGGCCGAGCCCCGCCCCTCCACGGCCCCTTCGAGGCCAAGCTCCCGCCGCGCTCGCTCGACCCCCCTGGCCATGGCCGCCTCGTAGCTGGCCACGAGCGAGGCCTCAGCCTCAAGCGTCGTGCGCGAGGGCGGGGCCTCGGTGTGGGGTGTCGAGTGAACCCTCGTCTTGAGGGCTTTGATGGGAGCGAGCGTGGGGGCGGCGGGGGTGGATGTCCCGCTAAAACAACCAAACCAGAAATTAGAAAGTCGACGCAGACATCAACCAAAGCGAGCCGTCGAAGGGGGATGAAACACTTACCGGTTGACGCCCTTGAGCTTCCGCTTCTGGGAGCGGCGCGAAGGCGGTTGTACCGCAGGCGCGGGGGTTCGCTCGCCGGCGACCCCGGCCCTCGCCGGCGGGGCGGGCGCCGGGACAGAAGCACCCGACGCGCCTGGCGTCGCGGCCACGAGTGGGGACGCGCCGGGCGTCGCGGCCACGAGCGGGGACGCGTCAGCGGCGCGCGCCACCGTCGCAGACTCGAAGAAAACCTCGTCGTCTGACGAGTCGTCCTCCTCTGGCTCGGGCGTGCTGTCGGGGGTCGGCAGCGGGGAGAGACCCTCCCTTTCCCGCCTCCGGTTCTCCTTCTAGTGCTCGTCCCTCCGCCGCTGCTTCCGGAGGCGCATCTCTTTCTCCGCGTCCTTACGCGCCTTCTGCCGCTCGGCGTTCAGGCGGTTGGCCTCGCGGACGTCAGGGAGAGGGGGAGCCGATCGGTGCCCTTTGTGGGTCAGCCCCTGAAAATACGAAGTTAATAGCTTAATAAACTCGATACGAGCGCGAAACGGTTCGAAAGGAGAAGGGAAAATACTCACGAAGGTAAGGTAACCCTCGTCGGGGCGCATCTTGATGGCCCAGAGGACGTCGTCCTCGACCGCCATCTTGGTGCAGTCCACGGCGCGCCGCGCCCGCTGGGCCGCCTCCGCAGCTGAGAGCGGCTCCTGGGCCATCCTCGAACCCTCGAAAAGGGGCCTTCGACGTCAGCTGGTAGATGGGCAAGCTCCTCTGCATGAGAGGAACCACCCGCCGCTGGTGGAAGTTGGCGATGACGGCGGCGGCGTTTAGCCCCTTCTTCGCCAGGGATCGAAGCGCCGTGGTGAAGATCGCTAGCTTGTCTTGACGAGCTTTGGGGGAGACCCCCCAGCTCCATGCGAGCGGCTTCTCCGCCACGATCTTGTCAGTGTAAGGGGGGAGGAGGTTACCGTCGTTACGCAGGTAGAACCACCCCTTGTCCCAGTCCGCGTTGTTGGACGTCATGGTGGTGGGGATGTAGAGATCTTTTCTCCCTTCCCGCAGCTGGAACATGACGCTGCCGGCTGCGGACAAGTCTCCGCACCCCAGTGGCCCCAGTGGCGACGGTGTGGAGCTCGGCCCGGAACAAGTGAATCCACAAGTCCCAGTGCACCGGAACCCCCAGGTATCCCTCGCATACCGCGACGAACACCGCCGCCTGGGAGATGGCGTTCGGGGCGAAGTTATGGAGCTCCACCCCGTAGTACGTGCACAGAGCGCGGATGAAATCCCCGGGAGGAGATCCGAACCCGCGCTCGTGCAGGCGAGCCAGGCTCACGACGTAGCCCTGGGGTGGAGCCGGCACCCTGTGCGAAGATGGCGGCGCCATCCACTCCGGCTGGCCGGCGGAAGAGATCTTGGGGAGCAGGCCTCTCGCAACGAGCGACTCCAGGTAGTTCTTGTCGGCGGTGGACAGGCTCCATGGGGCAGCTTCCCTCAAGGTCACCATGGCTAAGGATGGGGAGTGAAGATGGATTGGATCTAAGCTCTCGAGGGCTAGCGAGTACGAAGAGACGGAGGGAACAAAGGTTTGAGCTAAGGTAAGGGAAACTGACCCCTCCTCTCCCCGTATTTATCGATGAAATTTTACCGGGCCGCGGGTAAAGCGCGGCTGCGGGCACGCGTTAACTCTGCACTTAACCCTGTCGCCGACAAGTGGACCCCGCAAACGTGGTGGGCCAACATAAAGGCACAATTATGACTGTGGCCGCCCGAGGCGTCGCGAAGTCTTGTAGCGCGTCTAATCCAACCGCCCCGCCAGCGCCGCTCTCGCCTGAAAAGGCGCGCCACTACGCCCTGGCCGCGCCACGTTGGCCATGACTGCCTGACCGGACGCCTCGGACCCCGCCCCAACCAAACCGCCAGCGAATATTCCCTTGCTCCGCACCAGCACAGGTAAGGCATATACCGCTCGAGCCTTACTGATCAGGGGGTCGAAGCCTGGCTCCCGTCGAGAGTTCCGACAGGCTCTCCAGATCAAACAGAGTCAGGGGCGAACGGGGCATGCACGAACGCGCTCAACCTCGAACAAAGGCCTCGAGGCCTCGAGGATGCCCTGATCCGCGTTCAAGGCTGAACAAAGGAGGCCAGTTGAAGGATCCCAACGAGGGAGCGCATCGAGCCCTCGGTCCTAACGAATGGGATCGAGCCTTGCCTGGCGTACCTTTGTAAGCTTGTTCTGTATGAGACGTGTCTCCGGACCACGAGCCGACCCTAAACGAGCAGGGCACGGACGTCCACTTGAACCACCCGCTAACAGCTCACCGACACGTCCATGACTCGCGGCCCGCTCATGGGTAGCATGGAACTGTGTCCCCCCTCCTCCCGTGACGGGGCGACGAGGGTCGAAACTCATGGTCAAAGGCCTTCGAAATTGGCCGAGTCAGGGTTCGGTCCATAAGGGACAACCCACGATGGCTCGAGACAAGACAACCTGGAGTCTAAGGGCGAGAACAAGACCTTGGACGATGCAATTCACTCCTCCAAGGCCTCGGGGGCTACACCCGCGGGTGCGCTAGCGCGCCCCCACGGAAAGTTCTGCGAAGGGACCTCGAAACACCAAAACTTCAGAAAGAACACTAACCCATGCAGGTCTGACACTCATCACTGCATGGCCTCGGGGGCTACTGTCGGTGCCAATCCTGGGAGAGGCCCTAAGACAACAGTAATCACCAACTAAACCGCTGGAACCAATTAACCCGGCGAAAAATAAGCGCAGAGGTCTTGATCCGCTGTCAAGCTCGAGGGTGCCCAGTACCCCTCGAGCGAAGCGGAACTCCGCCTCGCTCGAGGCCCCTCGCTCGAAGCCCGGAGGCCGCTCTCGATGCCTATCTCCGCCTCGCTCGAGACCCCTCGCTCGCGGGGCCCGCTGACGGCTCACCAACCCCATGGACAAGAGCATTTAATGGCTCTGCACGGCCTTGGGCGAGGAAGTCAAGCGACGGATCATTAGCCCATCCCCGGTCATCTCCGCCAACCCTGACACCGTGCGGTCATTTCCGACACCGTGCGGTCATCCTTGACTCCGTGCGGTCATCCTCTACACTGTGCAGCGTGATAGACCTGTGTGGCGTCACGAGCCTGAGCAACGTGACAGCCCTGTACTGTCACACTCCCCTGTTCTACCAACTCCGGTACGGGGACCCCTCGAACGGACAGGGGGAGCCCTCGAACGGGTCCATGGCCCGATGTACTCGATGATGACGACCCACGCCAGCCCATAAAATCAGGAGCACAAGGAGCGTGCGTCATGTACAGGGGACGTCACGCCATGCGCCAGAGCACCATATGCCGGGAAGTCGCATAGTCCGACAACACGAGCCAAGACAAGAGTCACGCCCGCGGTCACGCCCCGTCGTACGCCGTCACTGTACCAAGTACTGTACTTCTACTGTTTGTAACTGCCCCTCTTTGAATTATAAAAGGAGGAGGCAGCCCCATAGAACGGAGAGGCCACCAGAGACACTCGTTCACACACTCGTTCACATACTCACTACTCAGTTCATCAAGCAACACAACTCTCACTCGTTCTAAGGGACCTGGAGGCTCATCCTCCTCTCCCGCCAAGCTTGTAGCCCCCTACTACGAGCACCCCCCGGTGCAAGGCAATACAAGTGCGCAAACACACCCTGCTGGACGTACGATCGGAAGATCGGAACCAGGATAAACCTCGTGTCACCGCATTGCCCTTGCATCGACCATCGAGAGACGGGACACAGCGCACTTTTCTGCAGGTGTTGGACCCCCGCGCGGTTTCGACGCCGACAATTGGGTACTTATTCTTCACCGTTATAGCATTCAAGTGTCTATAGTCAACACAGAACCTCCAACTTCCATCTTTTTTCTTCACCAGCAAAACTGGGGATGCAAATGGGCTCGAGCTTGGTTGAATAATGCCATTAAGCAGCATCTCCTTTACCTGCCTCTCTATCTCATCTTTCTGTGTGGGGTTGTATCTGTATGGCTTGACATTCACAGGCTTGGTCCCTTGTAACAATGGTATTGCATGATCAAAGCTTCTGGGTGGTGGCAAAGAAGTTGGTTCTTGAAACAGACTGGCACATTTGTTGACCAAGGTTTCTATTTGTGGGGGCATTGTAGATGTCTGGGTTGCTGTGGTTGGCTGCACTGCTGCCAATTGTACCATCTGCATCACTCCCTTCTTCCTCAAGAGCCCTTTCAACTTCTTCATCTTCAGTGGCAGACACTTAGTTGTGCAATCCTTCACCCCAGACAAGGTGATTCTACTGCCTTGGTAGCTGAATCTCATCTTTTTCCTCTTCTAGTGTACCCACATGGGGCTGTGCTGTTCTAGCCAATCCATCCCTAAGATGACATCATAATAGTCCAGTGGTAATACCCTGGCTGAAGAGACAAAGCTGTGCCCCTATGTCCACCAAGCCATATTTTGAACTATTGTATTTGATGATATCTTTCCCCCATTTGCCACAGTGACCTGAACTTGTTGGGTTGGAGATGTGCTCAGGTGCAATTGTTGCACCATGGTGTCACTGATGAATGTTCCAGAGCTTCCAGAATCAATGAGAATGAGGACTTCTTGATTGCTGATTCTTCCTTGCAACCTCATGGTCTTTCTGCCTTGCAATCCAACTGATGCACAGTAGGATAATGTCAAGATTTCTTCATCACTTGCTTTACTGCTGGTGTCACTATGTGTATCCTCATTATCATCTAGTTGCAGGACTTCCAGCACTTCCTCCATGACATGTAGTGGAATATTCTTGGGACAGCGGTGTTGAGGACTGTACTGCTCCCCACACTTCATGCATAGACCTTTAGCTCTTCTGGCTGCTCTCAGGTCATTGAGCCTGTCATCCCACTTGGGCTTCTGCTGTTCTTCTGTAGCAGGTGTTGGAGACAGTATACCTTGAGATGTACTGGATTGGCCATGTTGAGCTATTTGAGGTGGATTTCTTGAAGAAAACCTTGACTGATCTCTTGATCTTGTACTTAATATCTTACTAGATGCTTCAAGGATTTGTTCCTGCATGAGAGCCATAGATAATGCCGCATCAACAGTTCTAGGGCGATGTAATGCAATTACATTACTAATACTGAATTTGAGCCCATCTAAAAATTTCTGCACAAAGAACACTTCTCCCATGTCCTTATTGTGCACTAAAACTTGTGCTTAGCTACTTCAAATCTCTCAGCATAATCAAGCACATCAGTTGTTTGTCTGATGGCCAACAGGTCTCTCATATTGTTTTGGTAAAGATCCCTACCAAATTTTTGTTCCACAGCTATGCACAAATCAGGCCAGTTATCTATACTGTGTTGGGCTTCATAAGTTTGCAGCCACAACTCAGCATTTCCTTTAAAATTTATAGTGGCAAAAGTAACCCACATGTGAACAGGAATCCTATACATGCTGAAATACTTCTCACATTTCTCTCTCCAGACCCTAGGATTTTCACCACTAAACTTTGGAAAGTCTAGCTTGGGCAACTTGAAGTCACGATACTCATGCTGATCAAAGGTAAAGCTATCAGAGTGTTTAGGTAGCTGCTCACCCTTGACCAGGGTGTGATGTGAGAGGTGATTCCCAACACCAGCACCCTGGTGACTGGTTTCGGCGTGGTGGCCGTCGGCCCGTCCCTCTTCCTCGCGCAGCGGGACCAGTGGCGGAGCAGTGGGGATTGCTTCCAACGCCAAGATGCGCGACTTGAGATCAGTGATGTCTTTGCTGAGGCCGGTGGAGAACTTGTCTGCGTCGATGCTCCATGAGTTGAGGCCCTCGACCTTGGAGTTGACGAGCTTGAGCTTTTCTACCGCCTTGAGCTGCCCGATCTGTAGTGCCTTCACCTCCTTGAGGATGAGATCGATTTTCTCCTCGGCAGACGACATCCTGAAGTTTAGGGTTGGTGGTCTGGGCTTCTTCCCTCGGGGTCGAGGTTGAGGTTGAGGAGGAGGTGGGGGAGGCGGAGGTGGTGGACTTGGTGTTGAGGTAGCAACCGGGGCGGCGGCGGCGGTGGTGGATGGTGAGCTAGGGGACGACTGCGAGGGGTAAATTTCAGGCGGAAACGCCAGGGTGATGGCTCTGAATACCAAATGTGACGATCCTCGACCGATCACTGGTACACGGAGGCAGAGATGCCAGCGTCACGCGCGGCGAGGAGGGTCGGCGGCGCCGCCCGAGCAGGATTCCAATCGGAAGGGGAGGAGAAAGTAGTTTAGGTTTTATCATAATCGTTGTTTCTGTTTTCCTCAACAAGAGATTTAATACTTGGCCTTCACAGGCTTACACGGCTTATGGCCCAGCTAGGCGCGCAGGCCCAAAGTAAAGGAAGCTCATACCTATTAGACCATAACAGTCGGTCAAATAAACGAAGGGAGAAGGATCAACAGTCAATCAAATGGAACATCAAGCATCCTAGTACCACTATAATACCTTGCATGTAGTGACGTAACTAAGGCAGCAATAATAGCATGGAAAAGAAGCGTAACAGTACCGCCGATCGACATGTGGAATCCTGCAAGTCTCAAAATGAAGGGATCACCTGTATTCGCAGGAAGAATCGTGTACAGTATTTTGTAACGAGGCAAGTTGTAGAAGAGAGAGGTTATTTCGAAATCCAAACGTATCCATCTTTCAAATTAAAAATATATATCCGAACGTATCCTGGCCTGATGCCACTCGGTGGGGTGCAATCATCTCAGGAGACAGGCCCGATCGTCGGTGGTACGGTGGCACGCATGCCACGGGATGAAGGCGACGGCGGCGGTTCCACACGGGCAGGCCATCAGAAAGCGTAGCCGCAATCCGATAAAAAATATAGAGCACGTGAACCACGTGAACATGTTGGCTATCAGTCGGCAAAGCTATTATTCCGCTGTCCGCCCCGGCCGTTTGCTGCCTCTCTCTATAAGTAGAGGCGATGTCGATGGATGGACAGTGTAGAGCACAACTGCATAAGCCTGCAAGCGAGGTAGCGCAGCAAGCCCAGTTGAATTGAGAGAAACACACACACACTGCACACTGCACACGTCGCTGGCATACATGGCTGCGACGAGCGAAGCTGCGTTTCCTCCTGCTAACAATGTCGAGATCGCCGGCGCCGCCGGCCTGACGGGCTTCGAGCCCTGTGCGTGGGGCGACTTCTTCATCACTTACGCCCCACCGCTCTCACAGGTATGCATACACGTACAGTTATACACAGATACACTACGTGCCATCAATTCCATATTCCCTATGCGATCTGTACTAAGTTGACAGGCCTGCACTGCAGGAGTCGGAGGAGACGATGAGAGGGAGGGCGGACCAGCTCAAGGGAGAGCTGCGCCGCCGTTTGTTCGAGGCTGCCGGCGGCGAGGGCGCCATGGGCGTAGCCGACACGGTGACGCTGGTGGACACGCTCGAGCGCCTCGGCATCGACAACCATTTCCGCGAGGAGATCGACGCGGCGTTAAGGCGTGTCATCAGTAGCGAGAGCTGTTTGGATTCAGGTTCAGGCAGCAAGGACGACAGTGACTCCGTGTCGTCGCGCTGCGGTTTCGCCTGCTTAGGCAACATGGATTCTTTATCCGTGCAGGTAGGTGGTCAACACAGATTCTGGGTGCCCTGACGTATGACGAAGCTAGCTACTAGTCTTTTGTTACTCAATCAAACACATGTAGGGCGTGTAAAAAATTCTTTTTTCATTTTTTTTTCAAAAAAGATATTCTGCAGGTCGTGTTTGACAGGCGTTTGTGTAAAAAATATTAATTAGTAATTAATTATTATGTAAAATAATAACAAACGCTAAACCTATACTCTGCAGGCGTGTTTGATAGATTCAGAGATGACACGGGCAGTTTCAGTGCAAGTCTGAGCAGTGACCCAGCGAGCCTGCTGAGCCTGTACAACGCAGCTCA
>WEIB01000285.1:0-57262 GCA_015476505.1 Urochloa ruziziensis
ATGAGCATGGCTACCTCTCCACTCTGCTCGAGGACGTGCTGCATGAGTTGGGCAGCACCGTGAGGCCGCTCTATGTTACCCAGCGCGTCTCCGACCCCGCCGTCGACGAACTACTACTTCACCCGCATCCACATCCGGGAGCGCATGGAGACTTCAAGAGGCTTCAGGTCTCGTTCGATGCACGACTCCAACACGCCCCATGGTACCTACGCCGCTTCCATCAGCGAAGCCGCCAGGAGGGCCTTATGGTCCATCTGCTACGAGCATCGTCTTCAGCTGAGCACCACCGACTTCCGTCACCTTCCTCGTCGTCCCAGAGGCACCGAACAGACGAACGTGATGATGGGAGAAGCTGGAGAAGACCGCATCAACATCCTCACTCGCGTGACTGCTGCTTTAAACTCCGACCTGGATGGAGCCACCGCGGAGCTTGCACATACTCATGACCAGCTGCTGAAGGCCAACGCCAGGATTGCGCAGCTGGAGGCACAACTTGCCGGACAAGAGCCATCTGAGAGCGCAGAGGAGGAGATCCCTTGCCCGCTGCTTCACCACCCCGCAAGAGGCTTCGCTATGGCACTCCTGGTTCTATCACCGGCTTCCTAGGCTAGGCTCCTAGCTTAGTTTTAAATAAGTTATCTCGTTAGAACCGTTCCTGCGAGGACGTGCGATGTGTTAATGTTTGCTGTTTGAACAATGGTTGATTTGGAGTTTTGTTATGATTGAGATGTTTTGTGGTGTGATGGCTGCAAATCTCTAAAGAACGAAACGTCACCAGGAATCTTTTCACCCATTGGTCCACGTCATCAGTAAAGCCTCAGTCGTCCGATCCTTCGCTCGAGCAGTCACACACCGTCCAAACCAACCCTCCTCTCCCAGAAGAATATTCCCGAGCATCTCGCTCGCACCTAAGCCGCCCGCATCCTCCTCCTGCCGTCAACCCATCCCATCTCCTCCACTCTCTCTCTCTCGCCGCGGTCTGCCCGGCCAGACGGCCCTCCTCGAGTACGCGACCGATTCACGCTCGCGGCGTGCATGCTCGACGCAGGCGTCTAGCACCCAGACGCTGCCTCCTCTTCATACAGTAGCTGCCCCTGCAGGCTGCAGCGTACTCCAGTCCGCCCGGCCTCGCGAGGGACGCGCCCAACGTGTTCGACGAAATGGTAAAGTGAGACTGCATACAACCAGCATCCGCTGTCTGTTCCAGCCCTCTATCCCTCGTTGTGCTGGACATCGGCACTGCCTGCAGCGTGGAGCAAAAATAAAAGGCAGAATAGAAGCCAAAGATGGTCGTAAACTGTTGTCAAGGTGAGCACATTGCATATGCCTTCCATCTAGCTCAGATGCCCAATGCTATCACATCACACACACAAACGGTTGGTTGAACTAAATGTCTGAATAAATCATGCTTGCTGGTTTCTAATGAAGCAGCATTACTCTCTACCCTAGCAACTAACTAGACCATCCGACTTTTGACCATTATTTCTGACACATTAAGTTTTGGATTCTGATTAAAATGATATACTGCAGTTATACACAATCTTTTCTGAGACGAATGAGAGCTCACATGTGGCATATATTTCTCCCAAATTCACAAATTATTAAAATCAATTTTGCAACATATATGACTTTTTGTTGTTTATTCTATTGTAGCTTTGCAAGTGAAACATTGATACAGGTAAGTGACCTTTACTCCACAAATGAATCTAGAAAACCTGCAAAGGCTTTACAACGATGAACAATGCTCAATGGTAACAGGCCATGAAATGTTATGTCCTCTTTTGACAATTATTTCTGACACATTAAGTTTTGGATTTTGATTACCGATTAGAGTACTTTCTGTAGATAGTTCCCAGAAATTAGGAATAGAATGGTGTACTGCAGTTATACACAATCTTTTCTGAGACGAATGCGAGCTCACTTGTGGCAGATTTTTCTCCCAAATTGACAAATTGTTACAAATCAATTTTGCAACATATATGACTTACTATTGTTTATTCTATTGTAGCTTTGCAAGTGAAACATTGATACAGGTGAGTGACCTTTACACCACAATGAATTTAGAAAACCCAAAAATGGCTTTATAACGATGAACAATGCTCAACGGTATCAGGCTTACATATGTACAATTCCATTTTAAGACATTGTCTTCAACTGACGTCTGATGACAACATTGTCTTCGACATTGACTTTACCTCATATTGAATCGTCTGAGGTTAGCCTAATCACAGATGATTGTCTACCCTCTATTGTCTGTTCAGAGCACATGCACACCATGTGTTAGATACTTTGCCTATCTAGATTAATTTAGTCTATATATACATATTTTCATTACCAACCAAATCTCTGAATCTTCCTTGCCATTCACCAGGACGTGTAACTCCATATGCACTTACCAAAGGGTCCTACTTAACGAATAAGACAAGAACACGGAAACAAATTCAAGGTACTGTGATTCAGAAAACTAATCATGCTAACTAACGGATGAATTTTATGTTTGGTATTTTTATTCGCATATTTTTATGTCATATTTTCCATTAGCTTTTCCCCATTTATTATGATGATCATGTGAGATCTGAAAGTTCACATGACATATGTTTAAGTTTAAATTAATGTACAAACATACGCAATCATAGAACTATGGCATATATAAGTGAATATGATATGAGCTCCAATTTTATTAGGCTTTGACAGTTCTTGGCAGTTGATGCACATGCACCTGTTTTGTTTAACTAGAGATAACAAATTGTAATGTACAAACATACGCAATCATAGAACTACGGCAGATATAAGTGAATATGATATGAGCTCCAATTTTATTAGGCTTTGACAGTTCTTGGCAGTTGATGCACATGCACCTGTTTTGTTTAACTAGAGATAACAAATTCACAGAACCTTATATTATTTATGCTGGATTTACAACAATGAAATGGACGAGAGTAGATACAAGGAACATTGCAGCTGAAGGTTGGGATGCCAATAGCTCCGTGAATATATCCAGGATCACAAGCTTCTTCAATTATTTATTTCAGTTTCTAGCCATCAGATACTCTCTTGTAGTGAAATGTATGCTTATTTGTTACTTCTACGTCAGATGTATATAGCTAAAATGTAATACAATTTATCTGTACGCACATTATCTTTAGCATATGTTTTTCTGCTTAATATGAATAAAATCCTAATGCTTAGTCTTACATGTGCATATTAAAATCTTTGCCATCCAGTTTAGTTTTACCTTAATCATTAACTTCATCCTTCGAACCTAACCCCATGACAGTCACCCAGCATCGTCAAATTGCAGTGCTTATACTTGTAAGTTGTAACACCAACATATAGTCATCAATTAAAAAATATACTTGGCTAAAAGTTCCTAACACGACAAATGATGGTTTTTCTACTTGGCTAAAGTTCCTAACACGACAAATGATGGTTTTTCTAAACGAAGCACACTGGCCGGCGCGGCAAAGCCGCGCTACCGTTTCTAGTACATCATGAAATAAAATAGGTTAAGTCTTTTTAAATTTAAATCTTAGCCCCTTTTCTTTCATCTTTCAAGCAATGCAATTTTGTTCACGTCATCTCTCAGACACAGCAGCACTGTTTGATTTTTAACCGAAGCTTCAGAACTCCGATCGACATGAAACCAATTGGGTTGGAATGAGGATTTAATAAGTTATTTCCTGGTAAAATATCGTGATTTTAGGACTCTCAGTGCGTGAGTTATGCACCCATCTTTACAGAAATGAGAATCTGTCAAAACAGCCTGACACAGATAGCTTCTTTATTTTATATCTCGAGCTACAGTCATTGGATGGAGGTGATTCAACTTGGGTTAGTTCCAGAATTTTATGAACTAACTCCTGGTAAAAATACACGATTTTTAGATATACTATCTAAGAGTTACAACTGATTTAGCGAGAAGGACAGAATCTGTACAATCTGAACATTGTCAATCTTTCAATCTTTGATTACCTATGATACTTTACTCCTTTGTCTACACCGATCTGAGTCTTATGTTCCTAACAAATCAGATGGTGAACACCAGGTCTGGAGGAGGACAGGACGTCCCAAGTCAAAGGCGTGCACATATAATCAACCAGCAGATCCCGGCACTGCCACCTCCACCGACTCAGCAAGCACCGCCTCCCCAACCGGATCCAGCCATGGAACAGTTCTTCGCAAACCAGACAGCACTGCTGCAGAACCTCACCACCGTTGTTCAAAATTTACAAGCTCAACAGAACCAACCGCCACCAAATGCACCACAACCGCCACCACCGCCCGGGGACAAGCACCGGGAATTTATGAGTCATCACCCTCCTACTTATTCTCACTCATCTGATCCCTTGGATGCTGATGACTGGCTAAAGATCATCACCAAGAAGCTGGAACAGACACAATGCACCGATCGTGAGAAGGTTTTGTATGCATCAGGTCGTTTGGAAGGTTCCACATCTGACTGGTGGGATGCTTTCACCACTGCACATGAGACTCCCGACACCATCACTTGGGAAGAATTCAGAACTGGTTTCCGTACACACCATATTCCAGCTGGTGTGATGAAGCTCAAGCAGAGAGAATTTCTAGCATTGACTCAGGGTAATATGACCGTTAGTGAGTACCGGGATAAATTCACTCAACTGTCTCGCTACTCCCCTAATGAAGTTGACACTGATGAAAAGAGGCAAGAACGTTTCTTGAATGGTCTGATAGGCCCGCTCAACTACCAACTGCAAAGCCACACCTTTCCAAATTTTTAGATGTTGCTAGACAAGGCCATTGGTTTGGAAAGCAAGCGCAAGGAGCTTGGTGAGCAGAAGCGAAAGTTCAAGTCTCAGGGGCAATTTAGTGGCAATAGTCGCCCTCGCTACAACTCACCGCAGGGGTTTCAGAATCGTTTCAGAGGACACAGTGGAGGCTATCAGAGAATCAACAGGGTCAACGTTCCTCTCAACAGTTTCCAGCGTTTCAACCAATAAGCACCACGCACTCCCAACCCGCAGCAGAACCGGTCCGGCAACGCCACAGGTGCACCTGCAAGGGCTAACAACCCAGTCACCCCCGTTCAACCAAATGGTTGTTTCAAGTGTGGTGAAGTGGGGCATTATGCCAATAACTGCCCCAAACGAAACCCTCAGACTCCCCAGAATCAGAGAAGCAATGCCCCGAGGTCTGCTCAACCGTCTTCTCAAGGCAACAAGGGCCAGCAGAACTTCGTACGTGGAAGAGTGAACCACGTGACTGTCGATACTGCCCAGGAAGCTAATGATGTTGTGCTCGGTACGTTCCTCATCAACTCTATACCTGTATCAGTTTTGTTTGATTCTGGAGCATCGCATTCGTTTATAACAGAACAATTTGTGGCAAAGCATGACATCCCTAAACAATCTATGAGAAAGATGTTACTAGTTAATTCCCGGGCGGCGAGATGAAGGCTAGTCACCTATGCCCGCGGGTCAATCTTAAAATTTTGGGGATAGATTTTCCATCCGACCTAGTGGTCTTAAAATCCAGTGGTATTGATGTAATTCTGGGAATGGATTGGTTAGCGGACATGTGATGGAATTATTCAGTGTGCCAAAACGTCCGTGTTACTAACCAGCCCTCAAGGGGACAAGATTGAATTTGTTGCTACTGGCTCAGCTAAGGAAGAGAGTACAGCCAACCATCTAGAAGGAAAGGCGTTAGAAGATATCAAAATCGTCTGCGAATATCCAGATGTCTTTCCGGAAGACTTACCAGGTATGCCACCTGACCGCGATATTGAGTTCTCTATTGAGCTTATACCTGGCACTGCACCCATATCTAAAAGACCCTATAGAATGGATGTCAAAGATCTAGAAGAACTTAAGAAACAATAGAAGAGTTGTTACGTAAGGGTTTTATCCGCCCTAGCTCGTCACCTTGGGGAGCGTCTGTTCTCTTCGTTGACAAAAAGGATGGCACCAGAAGGCTGTGTGTGGATTATAGAGCTCTCAATGATGTGACTATCAAAAACAAATATCCACTCCCTAGAATCGAGGACCTATTTGATCAAATGAGAGGTGCGAAAGTGTTCTTCAAAATTGATTTACGATCAGGCTATCACCAATTAAAAATCCTGAGCAGAAGATATTCCGAAGACAGCATTCACTTCCAGATATGGTCTGTATGAGTTCCTTGTGATGTCCTTCGGGTTGACAAATGCGCCGGCATACTTCATGTATTTGATGAATAAGATTTTTATGGAATACCTTGACAAGTTTGTGGTAGTTTTCATTGACGACATCCTGGTGTTCTCTAAGAGTGAAGAAGAGCATGAGGAACACCTGAGATTGGTACTACAGAAGCTAAGAGAAAACCAATTGTACGCTAAATTTAGCAAGTGTGATTTTTGGTTGAAAGAGGTTTCCTTTCTTGGACATGTTATCACCGATGGAGGAATCATGGTAGACCCAGGTAAGGTTCAAGATGTGTTGAACTGGAATCCGCCTCAGAACGTGCCAGAAATCAGAAGCTTTCTGGATTAGCAGGTTACTACCGTAGGTTTATTGAAGGGATTCTCAAAGATCGTAAAACCCCTCACCTCGTTATTGGAAAAAGGAAAAGAATTCAAGTGGGATGCGGCGTGTCAAGCTAGCTTTGAAGAACTGAAGAAAAGATTAACCACTGCTCCTGTGCTGATAATGCCTGATATCCACAAGGGGTTTGACGTTTACTGTGATGCTTCACGTCTGGGACTTGGATGTGTTTTGATGCAAGAAGGCAGAGTAGTGGCCTATGCCTATAGACAATTGAGAAAACAGCATGATTTGGAGTTAGCTGCCGTAGTGCACGCATTAAAGATTTGGAGACATTACATGGTGGGTAACAAATGTCAGATCTTCACTGACCATAAGAGTTTGAAATACATCTTCACTCAAAAGGATCTTAATCTGAGACAACGCAGATGGCTAAAATTGATTAAAGATTATGATTTGAGTGTTCAGTATCATCCTGGTAAAGCGAACGTTGTAGCGGATGCTTTGAGTCGAAAAAGACAAGCTAATGCAACTATAGCCAGATTGATGCCTCAAGAGTTGTGCTGGGAAATGGAGCGACTTAACTTAGGCTCTTGCTCAAACTGAAGTCATGACCATGGAAGTAGAGCCTACCCTCGAACAAGAAATTAGAAAGGGACAATTGACGGACGCCAAAATCAAGGAAATTAAAACCTTGATTAGTTTTGGAAAAGCTCCAGATTTTACTGAAGATGACCAAGGAACTGTTTGGTTCAGAAAAAGAATTTGTGTACCCGATATTGACCACCTTCGTGAGCTCATATTGAAGGAAGCCCATGATTCAGCCTATTCTATTCATCCAGGGAGTACTAAGATGTACCAGGATTTGAAAGAGAAATACTGGTGGTATGGGTTAAAAAGAGATGTAGCTACACACGTTGCTTTGTGTGACGTATGCCAGAGAGTAAAGGCAGAACACCAAAGGCCAGCCGGTCTACTTCAACCCTTGAAAATACCCGAGTGGAAATGGGATGAAATTGGTATGGATTTTATTATGGGATTACCCCGCACTCGCGATGGCTACGACTCTATATGGGTTATTGTGGATAGGTTAACTAAGGTTGCTCACTTCATACCGGTCAAAACCACGTACACAGGGGCCAAGTTAGCAGAACTGTATATGTCAAGGATTGTGTGTTTACATGGTGTTCCAAAGAAGATAGTGTCTGATCGAGGCACCCAGTTCACGTCACGCTTCTGGCAAAAGTTACACGAATCAATGGATACAAAGCTTAATTTCAGTTCGGCGTATCATCCACAAACAGATGGTCAGACTGAGAGGATCAATCAAATCCTAGAGGATATGCTGAGGGCCTGTGCATTAAAGCATAGTGACAGCTGGGATAAAAGTTTGCCGTATACAGAATTCTCTTATAACAATAGTTATCAAGCTAGTCTCAAGATGGCCCCATTTGAAGCTCTATACGGGAGAAAATGCAGAACACCTTTGTATTGGAGTCAAACGGGAGAAAGTCAGGTTTTTGGACCAGAGATTCTTCAAGAGGCCGAGAAACAGGTCCAAATGATCCGAGACAATCTTAGGACTGCACAGTCCCGACAGAAGAGTTACGCTGACACTCGAAGGAGAGAACTGACATTTGAAGTCGGAGATTACGTATATCTCAAGGTTTCGCCAATCAGAGGTCTCCGAAGGTTCAAGGTTAAAGGAAAGTTGTCACCACGTTATATTGGTCCTTTTCAAATCTTGGAAAGAAAGGGTGAAGTGGCATATCAACTAGAGTTGCCTGCTCGATTGTCAGATGTACATGATGTGTTTCATATCTCTCAGTTGAAAAAGTGTTTGAGGGTACCCGAAGAACAGTTACCTCTGGAAGAACTCAATGTGCAAGATGATTTGACCTATACGGAACATCCTATCAAGATACTAGAAACATCCGAAAGAGTCACTAGAAGTAAAGTGGTCAAAATGTGCAAAGTTCAGTGGAGTCACCACTCCGAGGATGAGGCTACCTGGGAGAGAGAAGATGAGCTTATCGCAGAATTTCCTCAGCTGTTTCTCAATCCTTCTGAATCTCGAGGACGAGATTCTCTTTAAGGGGGTAGGATTTGTAACACCCAAAAATCCATCACGAAAAGTTATTCAAAAAGTTTAAAAAAATATATAATTGTTTTAGGATCATCTTGTGTTTGATGCATCCATGCTGCTGCATTTATTTTTTGAGTGGTTCGAATTCAAATTTGGTTGAATTCGAATTTAGTTTGAGTGTTGTTTTGCTTAATCTTCAGCAGTTCGCTTTTGCCCCCTTAACTCCTCGGCCCGCTCAGCTTCCCCCCTCCTCTTCTCGCTGCGGCCCAGCCAGCAGCAGCGCCGCGGCCCGCTACCGCACGCTCGGCCCGCTTGGCCAGCCGCGGCCCAGCAGCGCGCAGCCCGCGCCTCGCCGACGCCGAAGGCGCCCCGCCCCTTTTCCGCTTTCCTTTCGCGCCCGCGCCCCGCAGCCGCTTGGGCGTTTTCCGCCTTCACCCCGCGCCGCTGACAGCTGGGGCCCGCTTGTCATCCCCTTCCTCCGCCCGCGCCGCTCAACGGCCGCGCCGCCGCACTCCTCCGCCTTCACCGCGCCGCATTACTCCCCCGGATGCGCCGCGCCGCACCGGTAACCGCCGCCTCCTCCCCTCCCGAACCCGTAACGGCCCCCTTCAAGGCCTCCCCCACTCGCGCGCGCCATTAATGGCCGCCGAGCTCCCCCTCGCCGGCCGCCCCGTTTCCCCTCCCCTCGCGTCGCCCCCGCTGCCCTCCTCACCCTATAAATAACCCCCGCACCTCCGCCGTGCTTCCCAGCCTCTTCACCGCCCAAAATCGCCGCCCAAAGCCCCGGCCGCCGCTCGCCGGAGTCCGCCGCCGCCCGCGCTCCTCCCCTTCAAGGGTAAGCCTCCGCCGCCGCCCTAACCCCGGTGAGAACCCCTTCAAGCTCTTCCCCGTCGCCTTAGCTCCCTCCAGGGCCAAACCGCGCCTCGATTCGAGCCTTCTAGCTCGTGGCCGCCGCTTCTCCGGCGAAGCGCCGCCGCCTCCGCCGCCGCGCGTCGTCGCCCCGCCGCCAGCGCGCCGCCGCACCCCGCCGGGCGCATCTCAGCCGCCCGCCCTTGATCCAACGGCCCGGATCAAATCCGACTCGGGTCAATACCGGTCAACCCAGCCGCGCCCTGGCACTTTTGCAAAAGAGCCCCTGGGTTTTCTGGTAATTGCAGCGCCGTCCAGCCCAGTTAAAAATAATTAGAAAAGAGCCCCTGGTTCTTTCGTTTTAGCCCCTGTCTTTCTGTCTAATCTTGTCAGCCACCCCAGCTTAGTTCTTTTGCGCGTTAGCCCTCCAGTTTTGATAAAATTAGAGTTTAGTCCTCGGATTTTCTCAGTTTAGCCCCTGGAAACTAAGTTTTCTTACCAGCAGGTCCCTAAACCTTGTTTAGCTCATATCTTAGCCGTTTTAACTCCGTTTTGAGCGATTCTTGCGCTCACGGATTCGTCTCTGCATAAGGAACAGTTTTATGTGCTTGTTTTGTTCTGTTTATTATTTTTGGTGTACTGTTCTTTTATTTATTTGTATTGCTTGTGTGTTCGTGTAGAGAGCGTGAACTTCGAAGAAGGGCAAGTGCAGCATTTTGAAGAGGACCAACAGCAGTTTGCAGAGGAAGGCAAGTGGCTTCCCCCCCCCCCCCCCTCATATTCTTTTTATAACCCAGAAATGTCATCTTAATTCACCTTTACATTTACTTATGTTTTGCATAAACTTGACGGGTCCTATGTTAAGGATTTGCCTAGATTTTATCCTTATACCTTGTCAAACCGGGTTTTAAGTTATGTTGGGTAGAAATGCTAGTTGCTATATGGTTATGGTGGTTTCTTTTGAACAAATGTTAAACTGGTTATATTTATGTGGAACTTTGGTAATTGCAAGAACACTTTTGTTAATCGGAACATGGAGAACCACCCGGGAAAACAGTGCATCCATAAGTGTCATATGGCTCTGACTTTGGCAATTAACCAAGTGAATTTAGTGCTTTATAATCTTACCTGAAAAGGGCAAGAGGGGTGGCATCGACGGGGTATAGCCCGGTCCTCTTGGGGTAGCAGCCTTTGTTAAGGTGCTGGCCATTAGGGAGGGTTATGCTCTGCGGTGACTAGAAACCTTAGCGGATTATTTTGTACTAAGTATATTTGGCGAAAACCTCAATGTGAATCCCTAGCCATTCACCTCGGAAGTGTCTAAGGGCCTTGCAAACCCGGGCGACATGGGAAACACTACTTATGGTGAAAGTGTACAACCTCTGCAGAGTGTTTAAAACTGATATATCAGCCGTGCTCACGGTTAAGAGCGGCCTGGACCCTCACATGATAATTAAACTGGAAGATGAAAATAAACTGTGGTTTCTTTGGTTCTGAGTTGCTATGGTTTTCTTTTTCTTTAAGGGGTTGGTATAAACTTGTACCTAGTAAATAGGCGCTTGCTAATAAAATACTGACCAACTAAAAATGCTAAATGCCATAAACCTTAGCCTTTCCTTGGAAGCTTTGCATTTCCCCCACATGCTGAGTACCAACCATAAGTGTACTCACCCTTGCTCCAACTGCTGTTCAGAAGATTCGGATGTTGAGGGATTCTTCGATGACTTTGAAGATTTCTAAGGCAGGCGTTCACTAGTCAACTGCCGTGGGAGAAGTCCGCTGCAGTTTACGCTTTAAGTTATCGATAAACGATTAAAGACCTTCGAGTCTTCCGTGAGAGTGTAATAAAGTACTTTATTCTATCTTTACGTTTTGAACATTGTCTTATGATATTTTCACTGATGACGTCAACATATGTGTGTAAATGGATCCTGGCGCACATATGCTATGCATTCGGTTTTGTCCTCAAAATCGGGTGTGACAGTCATCGACGGTGGACGTCAACCCCGGAGCGGGACTTTGACTAGTCGGACATTTTGAGGCTGAGGTGGATGGGAAGACCGGTAAATGTCAAGTGCCTTCTGCAAGCGGACTTCAGCATTCGACAAGACTCAAAGCAACTCAAGATAGCATATGGTAGTTCAACAAATGTATAACTGTTTAGGCTCTGGATAGGGCATTTTAAACCATCGAGGAAGATTCACCATGTAACATTTTATAAAAACTTCCGAGAGGTTCCTTACTAAGCATGCAGTTATACCTTGAAACAAACCATATCAAAACTCACAATAACTTAAACAATGAACAAGTGCTCTTGCTCCCGCAGTTTTATCACGGCGGATCCTTTAATGCCAACGAACTCAAATACTCAAGAGTAAAGGATTAAGCACGAGGCACTTAGAGGGCATAAGCAGAGCAACTTTTCATCATTCCAGAGGTTCTCAGCCATAATTCCATACATAAAGACATCTTTTGGAGCTTTTATTTTATTTATTTATTATATTTTTATTTTTATTATTTTTTTAGCATTTTATTTTATCATAGCAAGGCAAGGCAAGGCAAAGCAAAGGCAAGGCAAGGCAACGGCAAGGCAACTGCAAGGCAAACGGCAAGGCAAGGCAACGGCGACGGCTTTCAATCATACCTGAGACTCCCCCAAGCTTCGATGAAGCTCACTGGTAGTACTGGTTGGGGTCGTAAGTGCATGTAGTCGAAGAAGCCGTGAATGTCGGTCTGGAGGGATGTGGTCATCCCCCAGTTCTGCTGCGTGAGATCGGTGTTGTGTGCAACTTCATCTCTGAGCTGCTGCTGTTGCAGAGTCATCGTCTCCAACCTGGTACTAAGATCAGCGATCCCCCGGGAGACCGGGTTCTCGTAGTCATACCTGGCGGAGGCAGATGGTCCGACCTGCGGGCCGTATCCTGCCGTTCCTTGATGATAGTCGAACGCCTGCTCAAAGCTCATGTTGGCAGTGGGGTTCTCCGTCGGCTGCTGGTACTTGTACTCGGGCTGCTGCTGGTAGCGGTACTCGGGCTGAGGTGCGGTAGAAGTTCCGGCTTCACTGTCATACCTGGCTCGCCTGCCACATGTTGTAAGGCCTGCAACACTGTGGCGAGCGGGTTCCCTCCTTCTAAGCTGCATGGTTAGACTTCTCGCTGATCTCAGCGACAAAGCTGGGCATGGAAGCTCGACTTCGTCGATGAAACCAGGATAACACATGAAAAGAGTATGGCCAGGGCCCTCGTGCATCAAGTGACCCTGGATAAAATGGTCTAAACCAATGCAAGACTGATATTCTTGTGTAGCGGGAAGAAAAGTGACTTGAGCGCCCTGCAAAGCACCAACATGGGTGGCAATGCGGGTGACTAGCGAGGTTATGTCAATTGTGGCTCGGCCAGTGACTAACCTCTGCCAGTCATCAAGCATGCTCATGACCGGTGAGAAACGAATTTTCTTGACCATGGCATAAAGGCACTCTAAATCAGGCAAGAGGCAAAGACGCAAATCAGCGCGTGGGTGGACCACCATAGCGATCCACTTCGCCAGGAAACGAAGAGTGGGGTTTTGGATGGCAGTGATGCTATTTTTCCCCGAGGATGGCTCGCCTGTGATGCTATCCCACCATGCGGCACGGTTGTACCGGTGGTTAGTCACCAACAGGTTGGCATCAATGATGCATCTCTTGTTGAAACCAAGAGCCTCACTGAGTTGCTTCGGGGTTAAGATAAAATCGTCGTTGAAAAACCGAAAGCAAATATTTGTCTCATTGGGACGCACTTCAATTTTCAAACTCATCAAAAACTCCATAGTAAGAAAGTGTGAACCTGTTTCTGAGACGGGGTAGAAGTTTTACCATCCGGCTTTGTTGAAAGCCCGTTCCATGTCTCCTCGGAGACCGGTCTTGATCAGCAGCATGGGGTCGAAGTACTTGGCATGTGTGTAGTAGCGGCCCTGGAGCTGGTCCAGCACCGTTCTCTCTTCTTCGGTCCGAGCAATGATGTCCTCGACCCGAGTCATGATCCGGATGCGGAGCCTGTTCCTAGGCACCTCCTCCTCCTGGGACTCTGTGTCTTGTCGAGTTGAGTCGACAGACATAGTGTCCCGGGAAGTAGATGATCCCTGAGAGCGGCAAGAGCTCGAAGAGCTGAGCTTGGTCACGACTCCACGTGCCGTCTGACGTGCCCTTGTCCACATGATTCCTGCAAAAGGTTAGTCTCACAATACCCGAAGGAAATCAGGGGTTAGACAGTCAGAGGTTAGGCGTTCTTGTGGGAGATTAATCACCACAACTCGGTTAGTCGTTCTTGTGGGGTAAGAACCACCACAAACGTTCTCGTTCAACCGGCAGGGGTTTGTTCTCACAAGAATTCAAGAATGGATTTTAGCAGAATTTTCTTGTGGTTTAAACTCTAACCTTACTTAGAGATTTTCGAATTTCAAAAGAGGGAGAAGGGAAACGCTCAGGATGCATGCATACCTGTGCTTGGGGTGACTTCCTTCTGAGCTGGGCACCGGCTTTTATAGAGGTGCAGCAGGGGGAGGCCGGCCGGCCTGTGGCAGGCCGTTCGGTTTGCACATGGCGCCGGTCGTGCCCATCCTGTGCGTCGGTGGTCACGCTCCTGTGCCTGGTGCTCCGGTAGGTGAGGATGGGACGGCGACGGTGGACTGAGGCCGGCCGGCCGGCCTGGGGCCGCTCGGCCTGGGGTTGTGTCCATTTTCCCCCATCCTCTCGTGTCGTGTCCTCCCACATGTGGTTGTTGCTTGTTGCTGTGATCTGGCCATTGGAAATGACAAGTGGGGCCGGCCGGCCTAGGTGGGGCCGGCCGGCCTGAAATTTGGCCGAAAATTTTTTTATATGCTAATTAATGCACAAATGAAATATGAATGCAAGCTTCGAAAATTAAACATGCTGTCCTGAATGAAAAGAATTGAAATGAAAAACCTATTCTATATGCAATGCAAGGATACGTACCATATACCTTATGGCGAGGGCTCGAGTTTTTCGTCCTGAGCGGAACTCTCCGAATCCTTGTTCGGGACTGCTTTTACCCGCCATTCCTTTCGGACGAGACGGGACCTGGATTCAACCTCCTTATCGCGCTTTGCTTGCTCCTCCAACGCTTTGGTTCTCGATATTCTTCGCCGTGCATGATAGCGATCATGCCTCTTCTTTTCTTTGGCGGCGAAGGCTTCCACCATCTTCATGAGCGTTTCTACGCTCGGCATCTTGGACTTTCGGGGCATGACTTCTTCGACCATATTGACTTGATGGGGGATCTCCTTAGGACGGAAAGAGAAACTCTCGGTCCCTCCGTGAATCCTAAGTTGAATGGTCCCACGTCCCACGTCAATGTTTGCATTCGCAGTACTTAAGAACGGTCTCCCAAGAATGAGAGAGTTCGTTGCTCCGGCTTCCATATCTAGGACGATGAAATCCACAGGGATGAAGAAATCCTTGATCTTGACCGGAACATTTTCTGCGACTCCATGGGGGTAGCGGATCGATTGATCCGCTAGCTGCAAACACATGGGTGTAGAGACAAGCGATATATGTTTAAGGTGGTCAAAGACTACCTTGGGCATTACGCTGACGCTCGCCCCCAAGTCACATAGGGCGTTGTCGAAGTCATGGCCTCCAATTGAGCATGATATTGTGGGGCAGCCAGGATCTTTCTTCTTGAGGTGGGGCCCGAGTATAGCAGAGCTACATTCCTCGGTCAGTTGTACCATGTCCCTTGTGGGTATTGTTGCTAAGTATATCCTTGATGTACTTGGCATATGTCGGGACCTGCAAAGCATCAAGTAGTGGTATATTGATGTATACCTTCTTGATTACCTCGACGAACTTGTCGAATTGTTCGTCGGCCACGGGTCTTCTCCTCCGTTCTGGGAATGGGAGGAAAGTGGGATCTCGGCTGTAGCTTGAGGCTTGTGGTGCCTCGTTCCCCTCCTTTGATACAGGGGTGGTTTCCTCGTCGTCTTCCTCTTCGGCGGCCGCCTCGGCTTGGCTAGCTTCCTTCTGTCGGGTACCTGCATCTTGCGGATTGTGTGGATCCCGCGTGGACTTGCCAGTCCACGAGGTCACCGCACTAACATTCTCCTTGAAAGGAATCTCCGGTTGCCCGGGTAACTTTCCTGCATTTGGGTTAGGACAGGATGCAGCCAGCTGAGCCACTTGTGTTTCAATCATTTTATTGAAGCTCAGCTGGTTCTTAACGACAGAATTAAAAGCTTCTATCTGGGAGGCCATCGACTCCATAACTTTATCATTGGCAAGAAATTTCTTGTTAATGCTATCGTTAATTTGTTTTTGGTCATACCAGATGTCCTTTAGCGACGGTTGAAAACCGTTGTTAGAGCCATTACCTTGCTGTTGGCCGAAGGGGAAATTGGGCTTGGAATTCCAACCTTGTTGAGGACGGAAGCCTGAATTGTTGTTATTTCCAATGAAATAGGCTTTTTCTTGTGTCGTTGGGCAAGTGTCGCCCGAGTGTCCTTCTTCTCCACACGTTTCACATGTGATTCTCTCCTCCATGATCTGATTCATCTCCTTGCCAGGAGATTCCATCTTCTTCAAGAGAAGGTCCATCTTAGCGGCCAGCATATCAACGGAGTCAATTTGATGTACTCCCTTGCGGGGAGCTTGTCTTTCTCCTATCCAGCTCTGGTGAGTGGATATCTTCTCGATTAGCGCCTTCGATGCGTCTACATCCAACGAGAGGAAAGCTCCTCCCGCGGCTGCATCCAACATCTCTTATGATCGTCGGCTCAGGCTGTGGAAGAAGTTCTGGGTAATCAGCCAATCTTCCACACCATGGTGGGGGCAGGCTGCAATATACTCTTGCAGTCGCTCCCAAGCTTCGGGAATTGTTTCTCCGTCTAGCTGCTGAAAGCTAGTGATTTTTCCTCGGAGGGCATTGGTCTTGCCCACCGGGAAGTACTTGGCCAGAAATGCGTCTGCGCAAGTCTGCCAGCATCCTTCGAATGATGCCTTGTTGGCATAAAACCACTCCTTTGCTTTCCCAAGCAAGGAGAATGGGAAGAGTTGAAGGCGGATGTTGTTGATCTGTGTGCCATTGGGGTTGATAGTACTGCACACCTCCAGAAAATTCCGAAGGTGAGCATTCACATCCTCAATCGCCTTTCCACAGAAAGGGCTGGCCTGAACCATGTTTACCAGGCCAGTCCTCAGCTCAAATGCACCTTCCTGTGCGTTTGACAGTCCCGGGAAGTTGCTACTTGACGGGGTTGAGAACTCACGGAGCGTCTTCTTTGCTTGAGCCATAATCTCTAGAGACTCTAGGGCTGAAGAAAACGACGAATCTGAATCTGATTCGGACTCGGAGTCGGATGACGACTCGAGTATATTGCTTGAGATGAGTGAAATCTGAGGAGGTACGACTCTCTTTCGCACTACTCTTCCAATGCGTTCTGGATTTGGATCAAAGTTTGATGGCAGGTTGAAACCAGTCATGCACTACCCTGCAAAACACATCAAAGATAGACGAATGTTGCAGTGGTGAGGTCACTAAGGTTAGTGGTTTGGTAAGTCTGTAAAGATAATCAAATGATTCAACACTAACTTTAGCCAATTGCTTCCCCGGCAACGGCGCCAGAAATGCTTGTTGGCACTCCTTAGCGTCACGTTTTAGCAACGCTCAAGAGCGCGTAGATATATGTCGTTGTATGCAAAATTAATTCTGCAAGCGCACAGAATATATCTCGTTGTAGCACTTCACCTTGGTTGTAACCCCTGGGTATCGTATTTATATTTCCGCAGGGAAGCAGATGGTTAAAGTGTATTGAAGAATGAAATGATGTATCTTGCCAGAAATATCAAGCCACAAACCCAGGGGCACAAACTCTAGGTTTGGGTGGATAATGGTCAAGTTAATGACCGGATAGAAGGTCTGAAAGACCAGCGACACACGGAGCACCTATTTCTAAAGAAAAGGAAAGATGTTGGGAGAGACCGGACCTAGACTCTTTCTAACTCAGAGCAAAAGGCACTCTAGCCTTAGCCTAGACCCTAGCTTAGATACCGGGAACAGAGCTCGCTTCGACGGCTAGAACGGGAGAACCTCAGAACGGGATGAGAGAGGGGGTTCTCCGGGCTCAGCACTACTGTTATTAGTACACCCGAACGTGGTGGACTACGAAGGACGGACAGGGCTGTCACCACCTGCCGCCTACCACTGCAATTCCGTGGGGTGCAACACACTTCCTAGTTAATCAACAAGCCAGACACCACGTCTGCACTCGATGATTAAGATTTCTCTTGAGGCCTGTCAAGAAAATCCCCGTCTTCCCTAAGGCGTCTTACGGCCCGCTCAAGGCGAGCAAACCCGCGAGATAAAGCCCGGTAGAGCTAAACTAAACTCTACACTAAAACTAAAGGGAATAGAACTTTGCTCTAAAGAGAGCAAGATCTTTACTCTAATAGAAGAGCAAGATAGAAATATAAAAGATAACTTAAGCTCTGAAGTAAGAAAGTAATTATATAAATAAACTCTTCAAAAGAAGGAAAGGATACAAGAGCTTTTACCAGAACTCCGAAGACTCCGAAGATCCAAGCTAAGCTCGACTCGACTCTACTCCCAACTCTAATCCTAATCTAAGAAATGAAAAAGATACTAGAGCTCCCTTCAAGTAAAGACTTGAGATATATGGTGTGTGTCTTCCCAAGGTGAATGAGCTGCCTTTTATAGCCTCCAGGGGGTGGATGTCAGCGTCATTAGCACGCCAAGGATCTGCTTAAGCTTCACGCGAAGGAGGAGACATGGCGGCCACAGAGGGAGGCCGGTCGGCCTGGGCTAGGCCGGCCGGCCTGGCCCTGGTGCCACTTGGCACCGTCCTCTGCATGGATGGTCCTGATGCTCTCTCAAGGTCGGTAACTGTTGCGTTTAGTTGAAGCTTGTCCGAGAATCCTAGGATGTGGGCCCTTCAATCCATGTGCTTTCACCTCTAGGCCTTCCGGGTCCTTGGATCAAACCGACGTTGTTTGCACGGTGCTTGTTCATCCTGGGCACGTGGCATGGCTTGTGGATCAGTGACGTAGCCAGACCTGGCCAGGGGAGGCCGGTCGGCCTGGCCTAGGCCGGCCGGCCTGGCCCTGTGCCAGGTTTGGCCCCTGTTTCTCCTGGTTCATCCTGCAAGCACTACTCATCCAAAACTTGTGGAATTTGTTAGTAAAAATACTTTTATGCATGGAATATGGTATGATCATCCTCATTTTACCGAAATGTTGACGGTCACTACGAGGTTATAATGGCCGTCAACACTCACCCTTTGGCCGTACTCCACAGCGAGAGTGGCCAGATCTCTCACTCCATAGCCCCTCACCATCTGCTCAAAATCTGAAAAACAAAACAAGGAGAGCGCACGTTAAAGGAACCACCCTTACGGGCCCATGAAAGCCAATCCGGGGAACCCTTACCTGACACGTCAAGAGAGCGAGGCCCCCCGCGAGCTCCGGCGACCCCTACCATAGCAGACTCCTTGACCGGAGCCCGGGGCTGAGGCCTCTCCTCGGCTCCGCCTGTGCCGGCGACCACAGCCTCGCTTGGCGGCGACGCCACGGGAGCATCACCTTTTAACATTAGCACACCATAGGTTCAAGAAGAGATGCGGGACCCCAAACGAACGCTCATGTCAAAAGCCCTCCCATACTCATCCCTGTCACGGTTCACTAAGCTGTGACGCGTAAACAAACCTGCAAAGCTCAGCCGCGGCACCACCAGCCCCTCCCCAGGCAAGGCCGACACTCGGCGCGGATCCTCCAAGAAGCCAGGGGAGGCACCGCAGGTAGCAAAAGGCGGATATCCAGGGATCAGTGCCTCACCTGGACCACAGCGCGCAGCCTTGAAGCGAACAGCAGCGGTCGCCTCAATCATCTCCAGAGACGAGGCAGGCACTCCCGGAGCCACCAGGGCCTTCGCGGCATCCACCGCCAGCTCCGCTTCTGTGGTTGGGGAGATGGGCCTCGGAGGCGTCTCGTCCCCCTCATCGTCCGAGTCGGCGGGGGCCATGCGCAGCACGGTCCTGCCCTTAGGTTTCTTGCTAATCACCTTTGAGCTCAGCCTGGACCTTCCCGCACCGAGATGTCCTCGCCAGTCACCTGTCGGCGTTGCATCTCGAGACGGCGCCGTTTCTTCCGCTCAGACTCCTTCGTCCTCTGGGAATCGCCGCCCGCACTAGCCCCCGCGGCGGACGATTCCTGAGCCCCTTCCTCTTCTGGGGAACCACCGCCTTCATCTTGGCCCCAGCCTCCACCAGGGCCGGGGCGACAGCCCCCTTGCGGGCCCGCGAAGCCCCTTCGGAAGAAAGGCCCTCGGGGGCACCTCCACCCTATCTCGACGAGGCACCGATTCAACCTCTGGTCGTGCTTATCGATCGCCGACTGGGAGTCCACCTCCGCGCTAGTAACATAGCCAAGCAGGTCGACGACGTCGTGGTCGACCTTCTCCACTTTCTGGCTATCCGACAAACCGGGGAACCGAGTGGCCCGGTCCAGATGGAACAAGGGAAAGGGCACACCCTTGAAACCTCCAAAGTCCTGAAGCTCAAGGGACACCGGCCTCCACGACGACCTCAAGGGCCAGATCCCCACCGCAACAAACTCGTCCACCACGTCTCGACCTCCGAGCAGCAGGGTGGCTTGCGTAAAACGCGCCATGCACTCCTTGAACCCGGAGGTGTTGTCGTAGTACGGGAGGCACTTCACCTTCAGAGAGGCGGAGACGCCCCCGGCAAGTGGAAACGCCAGGGGCTCCGTCTCGCTGGACCGGCCTGACCCTCCCGTCGGAGCTCCCACGTAGAACCAATACTGGAGCCACTCGTCGTCCAGCTTCCCCATCTGAACCTTGGACAGCTCCACCTTTGTCACAAGAGGATCCAGCTCCCGGCGAGGAATGAATGTGCCAAATCTGAACTGATTGGTGTACGTGACGCCATCAGCGAGGGTCACCTTCTTGTACTGAGTGTGCAGCTCATAGAGCTGCACAAATGCGTCCACGTCGGGCTCCACCCCAAAGGTCTTCACAGCCCAGAAAAACTTACTGAGCTGGATGAAGGAGGTCGGAGTCAGGTGATGAAGCTGCACCCGATACCGCCTCAAAATGTCCACCAGCTGAGACTGGCACAGAAACCGGAGCCCCACGTTGAACAAATCCCGGAACACCACGGCTTCTCCAGGACGGGGAGCCGGCTCCGACTTGGCTCCGGGCGCACGGCCCCATCCCGCGGGGAAGAAGCCCTTCTCCTTGTAGTATCTGATTGTGGACTCCCAACACAGGAGGGCCCAAAGTAAACTGTCGGGCGCGGCTTCGACTTCCGCGCGCGGCCGGCAGCCTCTGAGTCATCGCCCGACGGACCATCACTTTCCTCCCCGGCGGAGGCCGCGGCTGGCTCCCCCGGAGCCGGACTCAGCGCCACCTCAGCGTGAACCTCGGCCTGAACCTCAGCATCAGCCCCTACCCTAGCCGGAGCGTCAACATCGCGCGCAGGGCTCGCCATAGACAAGTCGATCCGCCGGGCAGTCTGCTTAGTCCGCGCCAGCCTGAAACCAAAGACCAAGGCTGTGGCCACGAAGAGACAGACCCTCACCACGAGGGGCACAACGTAAGCCACGTATCGAAGCCCCAAAAGGAGGGAACACCAACAAACCTGAACGACGAGAGCCGTAGGATGCAGCAAGCACAAATCTCGAGGCAGCGCGGATTGAGTAAACCAGGGGGTATAGCGTGGTGAAAAGTGGATTTCACCGCGCCCTCCCCCCTCCCCCTTATATAGGGCTGCCCGGGGTAACCGACAAAAATGTCTCGAAACGCGAACAGGCAACCAATCGGCGGACGACGCGTGTCCATTCCGTATAGCGTCCGCCGGCTCCGCCCAAGGCGCTTCCAGCCAACGGTCTCAGAGGAGCGTCACCAGAGCCGGCCCTTTCCTCCGGCGCTCGGGGTGGCATTTTGTGGCTGTCAAAGGGTTCGAGGGCCTAGGGCGCCGAAGTTGAGCCCGGCCCACGAGGGGCTACTGTTGTGGACCGCCCAAACGAAGCCCACCTCGAGCTCCTCCGGAGGGCCCGGCGATGCCCTAAGAGCACCCCCCACGAGAAGCATGGAGCCCCTGACGGCGGCTTCATGGTCGCTAAACCTGTCTCCATTTCAAGTATCGAAGCCCCAGGACGGCCGCAACCTGGAGGCGTGGCTCCGACCAAGCCTCCAGCAAAGCCCGGCAACCGACCGGGACCGCGAGCCACTAACCCTGTCTCTATTTCAGGTATCGAAGCCCCAGGACGGCCGCAACCTGGAGGCATGGCTCCGACCAAGCCGCCAGCGAAGCCCAGCAAGCGACCGGGACCGCGAGCCGCTAACCCTGTCTCTATTTCAGGTATCGAAGCCCCAGGAGGACCGCAGCCCGGGAGCGCGGTTCCGACCAGCGTCTCAGCGAAGCCTGGCGGACGGCCGGGACAGCGGGCCTCCGGAAGGAGGCTCCAGGGGGGGAACCGGCAAGGGACCCCAGCTTGGGGCTGCGACGGCCAGTCGGAGCGAAGGACAGGCGCCCCGTCGGAGCCGCTCCTAGAGACGTGAGGCAGACGGCATCAAAGGCGGGTTTTCGAGAAGGCGCCTTAGGTGGGCTGACCAGACACGGCAGCGCTGTAGGAATACAAGTCGGATTTGCCGGGATGGTTGAACCCGGCGGTGAATGTACGAGAGTAGGCCTGCGTGCCTATGAAGCTGTAATGTGAACCAGGGGCATTACCGTCCCCCCAGGGTTGAGCGGTGAGGGTATAAAAGGCGCCCTCCTCCGCGTGTAACGGGGTTGGCATTTTGGATGAATACAAGGACCCTTTGGCCTCTAGTTTTGTTCATCGCTTTCCGTTTTGTCTGGACTCCTAGGGGGCCCACGGAACCCTAGACCCAACAGTGATCAATCTAATGTCAATTTGAGATGGAGTGGTGCGTTTCTAATGATGCTTTGGCCTTGTATTTTTAAATTTGAAGTATTATATTGGGCGGACAATAGATGACCAATTGTGTAATAAATTGTTGGCGCGATTCATGGCATGCCAATCTATATAACTTATATAATCAATCTCCACTAAAGATTTCTCTCAACTCTCACGAAGCTACATCATCACCTTCCACTAATATGCATTAACACCCTCACTAAGATGCATTAATTGTTATTTCTCTCTTATGTGGTGTACATCATCTTGAATTCTGAAACGTGAATTTAAATCTGAAAACTAACTGATGGGAAACTTATAAAGTTTGAAATCTGCTTATGGGAAACTAAATTGATTTTTACCTCGCTTGCATAGTTGGTTGATATTGTAATACAAATACAAGTACGCCATTGTGATATGATTTTTAGCAAGCACTAAGAGTGGGTTTGAAAGCAATAACATAGAAACTATAAATAACATTTTTTAAATAATGGAAAAAAGCCGACATCTACCAACTTGGTGCGCATTTTCTACTAATTAGATGTATGTCTTATCCATTCAAAAGTAACATAAAATTTATGATTTTCATCAAGAGATAGCTTATATGGCTCTCAGGGTAATCTCTACAAGTGAATTATTTTTACGAGCAACTAAACAACCACAATGATTCATAGTTTATCAAAAACTTTTTCAAATCCCGCAGCAACGCGCGGGGAATCACCTAGTTGGCATAATTTATGCGCCAGTTCGGCCCTGGTATGCATCATCTTCTAATCATGAAAAGTGTTCTTGTGTATTACCATATAATAAATATTTTACTGACCTAATAACACATGGGCATGATTGCTAGACCAAAGAGAAAACAAACAACTGAACCACATGTACACAAATACTTTATCCGTTCTAAATTATAGGTCATTTTGGCTTTTCTATATGTTTATCGACTTTGCTATGAATCTAGACATAACCATTATCTAGGTGCATAACAAAGATGATGAAACTAAAAAAGTCAAAACGACTTATAATTTAGAACAAAGGTAGTATTTGTTTTCAAGAAATAAATCTCTCTTCCACAAAGAATCTAGAAGTAGCTGTTATTCATCATAATAACCGACAGCTGTGTAACTGCACAATGTTTTTTTAAGAGAACAATAATTGTAGAACATATCTTCATCCAGATAATATGACATGCAATTTATCAGCTTTCACCTTTGAAGGGGCAATACTGTAAAGCTGCCAGTAGTACTCCTTGTGAGGTCAGTTGTGATGGAATCCTCGGATAGCCTAGGAAATTTAGAAAACTCCCACGAACTATCTGTGAGATTCTTTCGTTTTGAAACAAGATCCGGACGACCCATCAGGCGCAATAATCCACCTTTCAAGACTGAGATTCATATGCTCGCGAAGCCTTCTGTTGCCAGTGTCCACATGCATTTCTTCGAGAACCATGGCATCATCTGCGAAGAATTTGAGCAGGCGCACCCCAAGGCAGCTGGGCGTGTCAAGCCGAAATCGCAGGCTAACTCTTCTCAGGCTGCTCTGCAGGCAGGCGAACGAGCACCCACTCAACCCAGGGATATCAGCAGCAGGAACTTCTCCATATTTACCTTCACCGCTGTCGTTATCCTTGAAAGTCGCCGGCTTTGAACTAAGACGGCAAACATTTTCTGTCTAAACAAAAAAATAATTTAAAAAATACCAAACGGATTAAAAAAATAACCAAATTTAGGCATGAACCTGTCTAAGGTGTATGTAAACTATAAAAAATGAGTTTTGTTGAAGAACAAAATTTCAATTGTCACGTTGCTTCAAATCACAACATCTCTTTCACAACTCTTAGGATCTTCTCCCGAGAAGCTTCGGTTTGTTAAGAGGCAATGCGTCAACTTGCTCGAAACTTCTACATTTTTTACCACAACCTCTACGTATGAAAACA
Source organism: Urochloa ruziziensis (assembly GCA_015476505.1). Taxonomy (NCBI): domain Eukaryota; kingdom Viridiplantae; phylum Streptophyta; class Magnoliopsida; order Poales; family Poaceae; genus Urochloa; species Urochloa ruziziensis. Next base: position 24,318 of record WEIB01000285.1, read on the forward strand.
TGACATCACACCAAAATTTATAATTTTTTGACCTTTATTGTATTTTATAAAATTTTTAAACGAACCAAGCCCAAATTCGGGCACACGGTAAGCGAGCAATATATTCAAAATTTGATTCCATCTAATGGACATGGCATCATATTAGTCTTAAGAATCCGAATAACATTTTTCCAAACATTACATTACATTATTCGAAACACTTACGGTTCAAATTTGCCGTATCGGCAAAATTTAAAATACTGATATAAAATGATTAAATGTAGCAAACAGACCGGAAAATATGAACAAAACTAACATGGAATAATACATGGACAAATAAGTTAGCAAAAAAAATTTGGAGGCAAAATTCAAATTTTTTTTCAGCCTGTTTGCCGTGTACCAGCCTGTGGCACACGGCAAACATGCTACTTTGTCGTGTGCCAGCTGTTTGCCTTGTGCCACGTGGCTAGGCACACGGCAAACAGGCGGCTTTGCCGTGTGTCCCGGCTTTGCCGCAAACAGGCTTGTTTGCCGTGTGCCCGCAAAGTGACATACGGCAAAGCCTTGGGCACACGGCAAACACGGGATTTCCCGTAGTGATTATCTGCGAAGAATTTGAGGAGGCGCACCCAAGGCAGCTAGGCGTGTCAAGCCGAAACCGGAGGCTAACTCTTCTCAGGCTGCTCTGCAGGCAGGCGAACGAGCACCCACTCAATCCAGGGATATCAGCAGCAGGAACTTCCCCATATTTACCTTCACCGCTGTCATCATCCCTGAAAGTCGCCGGCTTTGAACTAAGACGCATGAAACGACCGACGGACTTGCTGTAATCATCCCAGGAACGTGAATTCTCGGGAGCTGGCGGCTGATGTTGATGTCTGCCCGAATACATGTTAGAGTCAGATGGCACAGACCTGAGGTTTAGCCTGAGGTCACGAACAACGGGGCAGCAATGGATTAGGTTCGCTATAGCCACCGCCGTCGTCGTGCTCTTGAGACTGTGCGCCCCTTCCAGCTCGAGGCGCACGACGTTGGGGAATGCGCACAGGAGCTCAGCCTGCCTCGCCTTGCCAACGGCGGCAATGTCCTTGAGGTACGGCACCTTGAGCTTGAGGTCCCTAGCGCAGGCGAAGTTCTGCACGAACTTCCAGAATAGCGCTTGCATTTCGTGCTTGTATTCGTCTTTGCATTTTGGGTCAAAACGGAGGAAGTGTTTGGAGGCGTCGTGGAGGAAGTGGAGGTCCACCCGTGCCATGTCCGGCGCCGGCGATGTTAGCAGGAATCGTCGTGCCAACCCCTTGTACCTGAAGGATCGCAGCCTCGGCGCGTCGATCTCCATGGCCCATCCGTCGCTGTCGCTCTGCTGTGTCTCGAAGCCGCAGAGTTCCAGCACGAGGTCCGTGGCCGCCGGGCAGCGGAGGCGGACTTGCGCTGCCTGAGAACCTTCAGGCGGCAGCGGCGGCAGCTGGTAGTAAAAAATGGCGGTGGTAGTAGTGGCCGGACTGGAGGAAGAGAAGCTGTGGCGCGGGAGGAAACAACCGTACTAGGGCGTTGAAGTTTGGTGGCAGTGGCATGCCTGGTGGAAAAGGCAGTGGCGGGCCAGGTGGCTGTGGGACGTGGTAAGTTCGTGGGGCTCGAACCAGAGGACACACCCTGAAGAAGACAGACTCGAGGTGCACGGTGGCGAGCTCCGGCGCGGCGTCGAATAGGGCCTGGAGCTCCCAGGTATGCACGGAGCACATCGAGAGCCGCAGCGTCGCGAGCCGCGGGAAGAAGGCGGCGGGGGTCGACGGCAGCGTGAATGTGAAGAAGTCTCTGAAGTTGGTGATGTTGAGCACGCGGAGGGTCTTCGACGACGGCAGGAAACCGAAGCAGTACACCCCCGCGGGTTGCTTTATCTCGCTCTCTCGGGGTAGCACACTCCCTCACGGGAGGGGCTGGCAGCGGCGATCCGGAACTCCTCCGCGCAGCGCGCCACAGGGTGGGAGAACAGGGCCGTCGCCACGCCAGGGCACCCGCTGTAGAGGAACTGTTCGATGACGCTTTCGTCGCCGTCGGTGTCCACGCGCAAGGTGAACCTCGTGACGGGGGCCTCGGCGGCGCGGACGAAGGCATCGCGGTGGGACAAGAAGTCCTTTACGGACCCGGCGAGCCGGCCTTGGCGGATGCGCACGTCGAGGTTGACGGCGCCGGAGGAGCGCCAGAGCGAGCGCCACTGCCGCGAGAGCACGCTCGTGGAGGCGGCCTCCTTGAAGGGGACGAAGTGGAGGATGCGCCGGAGGAGGCCGTCGGAGAAAGCGGACAGGTTGTCCTCGCCGACGCCGTCCATCCTCGCCGATGCCGCGATGCGATCTGAACTGACGAGACCTGACAACGAGTCGGCGACACGTATATGCTTGTGTTTTATGCAACGGATGCGACTCCAAGTCGGTTTCATGTACGTGATACATGGTACATAGCATCTCACCGACTATATAAACAAGGCAAACGACCGCAATAATAAATCGATGGATCTGATAACTTTTCTGATATAGATCGATCCAAGACGACGATGAATGATGGGATTGATGGCTCGCTGCTAGATCGATGATGAGTCCTCCTCGGCCGGCGGCGATCGTCTCAGCCCTCAGCTACCTGGAGGATCCAAGGTGGCGGGACGTGTGGCGCTGCTCCCGTCGCGCTGGCGCCACGTCTTCGCCACTGTCCACACCGTCTTCCTCGAGGACACCGACAAGTACTACACGTCGCCTCACCCCAAGCGGCCGTCACCCTTCTCCAACGCCGTGAGCCTCACCATCCCGGGGATCCAAGCCTGAAAACGACGACAGAGCGTCCTATTCGTCATGCCGGTGAAGACGGTATGCAAAGTCCGTGCATACCGTCCTTAATAAACGACACGTGAACGCCCCCTTCGCGAGGATAACCACGTGGTGTGCAGGCCTAGGAGCGGGTCCGTTGATTAAGTGGTTCAATTATAAAGGCTATCAAGGCCCAGATCGAACTAAAAAATTGTTGGACAAAAAATGTTGAATTAATTTTTTAAAAAAGTTGAGTCCAACATATAAAAATGTTGAGCCAACACTTTCATAAAAAATGTTGAGTCAATATTTTCATTAAAAAAGTCACATAAAAATATTGAGATAATATTTTTTTAAAAAAATTGGTTCAAAAATAATGTTAGCCAATAATTTTATGAAAACATATTAAAAATGTCGAGCCAATATTTTTATAGTCCAACGGTGAGTACTCACACGAATCTCAAATACTAAATATTCATATTTTTTCCAAAAAATAAGACATAGTATAAAAGAGCTAGGTGATTCCCCGCGCGTTTCGATGGGATAACTTTTTTGATAAACTATGAACCACTACAAATTTCGATTAATACAAAACAAAAAACACCCTCAAATAAATCCGACATTGCGTCAACTTGGAATTTGATAGCTGTCAATTTATACAATGACTCTTAATTAGTAGGAGATGACGTGGGTAGGTTGCATGAAAAAAGAATTGGTCAAAGATGATGTGGATAGACTGCATGTTGACTACTACCGGTTTATATAATGACCCTTAGTTGGTGGGAGATGACGTGGATAGTTTGCATGAAGAAATAATTGGTGGGACATGATGATGTGGATTGTTGTAGAGAGAAATAGAGTTAATGATTTTTAGTGGGGGGGGCTTCTATATAGGTTACTAGGTGATTCCTCGCACGCTGCTGCGGGATTTGGAAGAGTTTTTCGACAAACTATGAATCGCTGTGGTTGTTTAGTTGCTCGTAAAAATAGTGTAATTGTAGAGATTACCCCGAGAGTCATATAAGTTATCTCTTGATAAAAATCATAAACCTTTATGTTACTTTTGAATAGATAAGGATAAAAATAATAAGATATACATCTAATGAATAGAAAATCTGCACTATATAGGAGAGAAATAGCAATTAATCAATCTTTGTTAGATATTAATACATCTCAGTGGGAGGTGGTGATGTGGCTTCATGAGAGTCGAGAAAAATACTCAGTGAGGGTCATGTGCCGCAGGCACGTGTTTTAAAAAATAGTAATTTAGAGATGTAGTTAAGATGGACTCTTTATATTAATTTAGAGCGCTCGATCATCATAAAATCTGACGGTGTAGGCTCAAAGGTGAGATGTAGTCAACATGGACTCTTTAGATTAATCTAGAGCGTTCGATCGTCATAAAATCCGACGGTGTAGGCTAATTATAACGACAAACGAAACGAAAATTTCGTCGTCCAACCCCTATGAGCACCTTCGAAGAACTGAGCACCCGGTGGATCTGGAGATTCCTGAAGTCACCATTGGTGCTTCGTTGTCGACGGGAATGTCGCTTACTACTTAACACATAACGTCGATAAATCCTGAAAAATTATAGAAAAAGGTGTGAGCATCATAATTTGAACCCTGATGGCTAGCGTCCCACCGGACCATCCTACCATTGAAGTACAAGCCAATTCGCTATAGTATAGATAGATAGATTTATATAGACTAGCAAAAATGCCCGTGCATTGCTACGGGAGAAAGGACATATTATTTATAATAATTGTACTATTGGGACAACCATCATTATTAATGTATATCATTACTTCATTCTCCACGTACCACAAAAAGATCTCTACATTTTTTGCAAGAAAATTTATCATTTTTAACTCTAACTTATGCAATTCCATCTACTCAAGTAATACTTGTTACGTCTTGAACCTAATTTTTATTTTAGGGAGAGTTCAAATGTCAAAACATTATCGCAATCGACGAGAAAGACTTCGTCTCTAGTTCTAATCTTTGATGTGATGAGTTAACAATGAGCTTAGTGTGTGCATGCTAGTAGGCATTGGTTTGGTGGCCTGACCAAGTACAGTGCTAGCTCCGCATAAATATGTGATGCATGCACGACGTGGTAAATGCAGTTCATGTTGATTTGCTCATGTGCCAAAAATGAGTTATTTGTGTCGAGAGCCAGTGTACATTGCATGAGATATAAGTGACAAACGCACATGGATATAATAAACAATTTAAATACGATTATTACTTTATGTTTCTACTACCCTAACCATACAATTAAATATTATCAATTTAGTTATATTTTTTTACTTTAATTAAAACCAGTGTACATGGAGAAATAAAAAGGGCCTATACTCCAAACCAGTCGAAACCAACGAGCAATGGGCTCGGCAAGATGAGAAGTGGGCTGGTCGCCGGAAACCTAATAACTACTACTTAAGGATTAGTATAATAGTCACAATTGCATCATAGCCTAATTCGTTAGAGCTCTTCCTTGGACGTTGGAGATGGTGGGTTCGAACCCACATTTTGCTATTTTTTCCTGGACGTTTTGGCGATGACGGAGCACAAGCCATTTTTTCGCGGACGGTTTTCTGGTCGCCCGCCAGGTTTTCTATCTGTTGTGCCGGTTTTTTCGAGTCCGGCTACGGTTTTTTTCCGTCGCCGTCCGGTTTTTGCTGGTGTCGGGTTTTGTACCGAAATCTTTTTGGTTTCGGTGGTGACGGACCACATTATTTTGACAGAAGCATTACTTGATTTATTATATTATTATTATTAGGTAAAGATAGGCCCGTCGCCTAGGGCCAAAAGGAAACATCACGTCACACACACCTGCCGTGGCCCAATTCATGTCATCGACCAATACCCTAATACAGAGTTGAACACGTCATATAAATCGACCGTCGCCTCCAGAGTGCAGACACATCTCGCCGCCGGCACCGCCGCCGTTGACAATGTCTAGCGTCGGCGAGGACCTCCTCTCCTCCCTGGCCGACGACATTGTTGGTGGTTACAATTGCCCAAACAATACGTTCGGGGCTCTGAGGCAAGATCGATGCCTTAGAGAGCTTCTAGAGGACTGAGTGACTAGATGATCTTACAAGAGTTATTCTGCCCCTGCCTCCAAGGCCTTGGGGCTGTATTTATAGCGGTCTAGAACCTAACTCTAGACGTAAAAAGACCAGGATACCCCCAGTACGGTATCGGGACTCCCCCTGGGCCCCGCCAGTACGGGAGGGGCCGTTGGGTAATGATCTCCATCCATGCCTCTAGAGCGGGGATGGGGGCCCTTGCTGTCCTTCCGCCGTGAGGTCACCCCGTGACAGATGGTGTCGGGTGACGTCTGCTGCTTTCTCCCCGAGCTCTTCCGTAAGGGCATCCCCTGCCCGGGAGAGCCCGGACGACCGGGGCTCTTCCGACCTGTCCCGCGCCATCCGCCCGAGTCTCCTCTCGGTCCTCCCTCCCGCGAGGGTCTTCAGTGTTGTTGGCGGGAAACGGTCCTCCGGGGAGGTCCCTCCCCCATCGGGACTTCCCCGGCCCTCATCGAGACTTCTCCGGAGGACGGTCCTCCCCCGTCGGCTCTTCCGGCGGCGTTTAGCTCCCAGGGGGGCCCTGCCTCCCTCGGGGCTCCGTCGGGGGCCCGACCAGGCCCGTGGGCCCGAGCCCTCCCCCCGTTCTCCCACCTGGCTGGCAGGTACCGCGTGCTTTTCCCAACAGTAGCCCTTTCTCGGGGGGGGGGATGGGAGGGAGGGGGTGCGCCTCTTTCTGGAGGTGCGGCCCCCGAAGAACAGTAAGGATGGAGTAGCGGCCTCCGGGGGTGGGGGCCAGCGTGGAGATCCTTCAGTCGGGGAACAAGCGAAGGACGTAGGGGCCCCGATGGTTCCGCCAGGTTGGTGAGGGGAAAGGACGGGTTCCCGAGACGCTTCACCCCCTCCCCCCCCCCCCCCCCCCCCCACTTCAACGCTCTCTTCCTGTCCCGGCCTCGAGACGCGCGCTTGGGGGAGAAGGAAAAAAGAGGAGAATGGCTCGGGGCCCGAAAAGGGCGGGACCGGGCCCACTCTCCCTTCATCTTCGCGCATCGGTTGGGTTGCCGCGGGCGTGGGGTCGCGCCACGTGGCCCAGTCCCACGAGGCCTCCTGCGGGCCCGCCAACGGCCACGGCGCGAGGAAAAAGAGCGGCGTGGGGTGCCCTCGTGCTCTCCCCCTCTCCCCCCTTAGCCCTATATAAGGGCAGGCCTGGGAGGCCAGGGGAAGACCTCGCCTCTCCTTAGGGTTTGAACTCGCCGCCGCTCCGCCTCCATCCCAGCTCCCTTCCAGGGTTCGAGCCTCCCATCGCCTTCCTCGCCGTCGCGAGCCTTACACCCCTCGCCCCTTTCGCACGCTCCGATGGCTCCCAAGCGAGGCATCTCGTCCGTTTTGGAGCCCTCCGATGCCAAGCGGGCCCGTTTGGAGGTCCCGCGGACCCGACGGCTCCCGAGGAGCACCGTCGACGGCGAGTACCTGGACGTCCTCCAAGAGCGGGGGTTGGTCTCCGACCGGGCTCTCGTTCGTCCCCCTGGGACCGAGACGCTTCCTATGTCGGGGCAGGGGGAGGTAGTGGTCTTCGTGGAGCAGCTGGAGTGCGGCTTGCGGTTCCCGTGCTCCGACTTATTGGTGTCCACCCTGGGGCACTTCCGCCTTGAAGTCCAGCACGTCTCCTTCAACTCCTTCGTGCGCCTCAGCATGTTCGAGTGGGCAAACCGGGCGGAAGGGGCGACACCCTCCTCCCGGGCGTTCGCCCACCTCCATCAGGCGGCCATCCAGAAGAAGTATTGGCTCTTCGACGGGGAGAGGAGGGAGGTATGCTTCGGGCAAGTCTTCTTCAACCCCCGGGCATACAAGGAGAAGAGGGAGGCCCGGTGGCTGGAGCGCTGGTTTTCCAGAGAGTTCCAGCCAACTGCCCCCTCCGCTCTCAGCGTAAGGAGCCGGAGTTCATCGCCCTCCCGTCCATCCCGATGGACGACACTCTCCGGAGCCGCATCAACCTGATGGCGTCGATCTCCCGGCGCTTCATCATGCGGGATCTCACGGAAGAGTATCTGGCGGCCGGGATTTGGCCCTTGGCCAAAGGCTGGGATTTCCCGGTGGAGAAGCGGGACCCCAAGGATTTGGTGGTCCGGAGGTCGAGCTCCGGCGAGACCTTCCGGTCCTCCTTCAAGTGGACACTCCCGGGTGAGTTGGAGCGCCGCGAAGTTCGGGATCTTCTATGCCTTTCTGCTGACCCTTCTTTCTGGGTTCCGGCAGACCTTTTCCTGGCGGAGGTCGAGGCGAAGGCCATTGTGCTGTTAGGGCCGTACCAGCTCATGGAGTACCGGTCCCGGACGGCGATGGTACTGGGCCCTCGGACCAACTGCATCTTCACCCTCCGAGGTGTGTCGGTGCCAGAGCGCCCCGCTCCCGCCGAAAAACCCCCGAAAGGGCAGCGCCGGGGGAGGGGCGCCGCGGCCGCCACCGGGGGCATGCCGGGGCGGTCGGCCCAGGTGGAGGAGTCTGAGGAGGATCAGGACTCCGATGTCAGAGACGCGGCGCTTTCTCCTTCTCTCCCTCCCCGCTCCAGGGCGTCCCCCCTCCCCCGATCGTGACGTCCCCCCTCCACGCGTCGCTCCCAACCTCCGCTCCGAGTTTTTCCCGGAGGGGCCCCACTCCCGGGGCGGGGGGTAAGTTATCAATCTTCCGCTGCCCCGGTCTCCTGGTCGAGTCCGACAGCGAAGAGGAGGAGCCGCTTCCCGGTTGGTCCCCTCGGTCCTCCCCCATTTTGTCTGGCCTCGTGCCCTTCTCTTGCTGGTCCTCGCGTGAGACACTTTCTTTCGGTCCTGCAGGTTCTGGGCGGGACGCACGCCCTTCGCGGTCTCCTTCTTCGGAGGCGGTGACGGTCGACCTCGGGGGCCAGGATCTAGGGGCTGGCTCCCCGCCCCACGCGCCGTGGAGAGGCAAGGGCCTATTTTCCCGCCCCTCCCTTGGTCAGGCGCCCATGAGCCCCGACGACCTTTTGGGCCTTCTGGCCCCCCGGGAGCTGCTGGCCAACATGAGCTCCCGCCTTCTCCTTCTCGCCGTCAAGGGTGTCCTTCGGCAGCTTCCGACCGACCGACGTGCGAGAGGGCCTTGCCGCTCTGGGCGTGCAGGTGAATCCCTTCTAGCCTCAGTTAGTTGGTCTTCCCTCTGGATCCCTCCGGTCTTCTCATCCCTAGTCTTGTCTTGTCTTTTTTTCAGGTTGCCCTTCTGGCGCAGGCCCTCCCAAGGGGGCGCTCGCCTTCCGGAGGCCCCGCGCTCGGGTCCCGGGTGGAGGAGCTGGAAGCTGCCCTCTCCGAGGCCGGTAGGGCCAAAGAGGCTGCGGAACTATCCGCGGCTTCTTTGGAGGCCCGTGGGGCGGAGGCTGCTAAGGAGGTGCAGGAGCTGAGGCAGGCGGGCGCCGACCTCCAGTCCCGTGTCACAGAGTTGGAGGAGCAGGCCTGGGCTCAGGTCGAGGCGGGGTGGCAGGCGGTGCAACTGCTGTCGGGAGCGCTGACCGGCATGGGTGTGGCCGTCGCTCCTTCGGCTCATTCCCAGGCGGACGCGCGTGGGAGCCTTGACTGGCTTCTGCGTGGGATCCAGTGCGTCGAGCCGGCGGCGACGGGCTTGGCCCTGGTCAGCGCCCAGACCGCCTGGCGGAGCACCCTGCTGGCCGGGTCCTACCTCGAAGCTGGCCCGGAGGAGGTGAGGGCCAAGATGCACGACCTCCGGGAGAAGATCCCGGGGCTTCCCTCTGACCCTGCCGTCTTCCTCGACCAGGCCAGGAGCGTGAAGGCCGCTTCGCGCGTCATGGGGGACTTCTGGCTGTCCCGGGGCGACGCCATGGCCCGGGAGATAGCCCGCGTGGAGACGGAAGCCGTGGCCATGGTGGCCGAAGGGCTTAGCACTGAGGCCCTGGCTGCCCCGACGGGAGACGACGGGCGGGACGAGGCTACCACCGGCGCCGAGGATGGGGCGCGCTCGTCGGCTCAGGTGTGATGTCTCCACGTCGGCTTTTGGTCCTTAGCTTTTGAAGTTTTTCTTTTGATGTCTTTTCGAGCACGGATGAGCCGGCTCCTTGATTCCCCTGTAAAATTTTGTTCCCCTCTCGCCTGCTGAGGCCTTCGGGAGGGGCCTTCATGAATATAATTCTGAAGTTCCTCCTTTCTGTGTCAGCCGTTGAGGCCTTTTCGAAAGGCTGCCGCGATGCGAGGCCTTCCTCCCCGCCGCTTTCCGCAGGCCAAGACTACGGGTCTGGCCTGCCCAAGGCGGGGCGGGTTGCCACTAGATGTTTTTCCCCTAGTCGCCTTGTCCGAAGGGGTGATGATTCAGGGAACCTTCCTCCAGGAGTGGTCGGAGTGGTTGGAGTCTCACTCGCCTTCCCCCGGCCCGCAGCGCCATCCTAAAGCCGAATTCTCCGACTTCGTTCGGGAGTGTAGGCGGTTGTCCGACATATATGCTGCGCCCTCCTACCGTGCTCCGCCTCCCAGAGCCCTTGGAGGGGGTTCTCCCGATCGTGCCTCTGGTGAACCTTCCGGGCCTTCCGCCCGGGGCTCCTCCCCTGCGCCCGACGGATCGCCGGCCGACCCCGGGGGCGACCCGGTTGTTGGGCCTGAGGGGGCCCGTTCCGCTCCTCCGGAGGGCTCTCCTTCTCCTTCGCCTTCTGCCTCTAAGGTGTGAACTCGCATTCTTTCCCTTGATGAGTTTCTGTTTCGTTAGTGAAAATAGAGCAGGGAGTTTTGTTCTGAGATGGACATGTCGATTTCTTTGTAGCGCGGGGGCGGTGACAGTTTCGTCCCGTCCCCTCGTCCTCCCCTCCTGTCCCTTCTGGTACAAAACTTTTGCACTTACTGTGTGACGCCTGTTGCAGGTCCTGCGGTGGTCCTGGGGAAAAGACAAAGCTCTATCGGAGGAGTCCGACTCCTCCGGGTCGTCCTTCCATTGGACGCCATTTGGCGACGCTGCTGCGGAGACCCCCCGGCCAGAGGATCCTCGTGTGGCCAAGGATACGGAGTATGCCCGGCAGCTGGCGCAGGAGGAGGCCGCCCGTGTGGCTGACGGGGCTGCTGATACTGACCCGGTCCGTATTTAGCAGGCTGTCCTGGAGGCGCTCCGCGTGAACCTTGGCTCCCCTGTTCGTGTTGGACCCCGGGCTGGCTCGTCCCAGCGTCCTCCCGGTGCTGCTACAACTTCTCGTGCGCCTCGCGGTCCTCGGGTCTCTGGTGGTCGGCGGCGGCGGTGGTTCCTGGACTACCTCGATCGTGACGACCTGTATCCCTCACCATAGGCGTGGCGTTGTGGTGTTATTTGTTGTGGTGTTATTTGTTGATCTTTGTAACCTGTTCCAAGAAGGGGACTTCATTTTAATAAAGTTTCGTTGGTTTGGTCGATCGGGTCTTTTCTCTCCGCGGGGTCTCGTCTGAGGTGTCGTTCCGCTTCACGAGGCTAGCCCTAGCCAGCGTTGGTGCGTTCCCAGTGCGCTCTGGGGTGTCCCGGAGCATCGCCTCGCTCCACAAGATTACCCCTAGCCTATTGCTGGTGTGTTCTCAATGCGCGCCGTGTGAGGCGGCCCCTTTGGCTGTGGTCGGTATTCTCCCGGAGCAGCGCACCGCCTTATGGGGCTGGCCCTCGGCTCGCTCAGGGGGGGGGGGGGCGTTTTACGCTGGGCGCCGGGCGAGGCTGCGTTTTGGTTTTCTTTTGGGTTTTCCCGGAGCATCATTCCGTTCCACGGGGCTAGCCCTGGCCTATGGCGGGGAGCGTTTGCGCTGGGCGCCAGGCGGGGCAGCCCTTTGGCTTGCTCTGGGGCTCCCTCGGAGCATTCCTCCGCTCCACGGGTTAGCCCTAGCCCATGGCCGGGCGCCAGGCGGAGCTGCCCTTTGGCTTTCTTCGGGGTTTTCCCGGAGCATCATTCCGCTCCACGGGGTTAGCCCTGGCCTATGGCGGGGGGCGTTTGCGCTAGGCGCCGGGCGGGGCAGCCCTTTGGCTTTGATCCGGGGCTCCCCTGGAGCATTCCTCTGCTCCACGGGGTTAGCCCTAGCCCATGGCGGCCGCGTTTAGGCCGAGCGTTGTGCGGGGCAGCCCTTTGGCTTTCTCTGGGGTTCCCCCGGAGCATTGCTCCACTCCACGGGGTTAGCCCTAGCCTAAGACGGGTGTGTTTACGCTGGGCGTCGGGTGGGGGTAGCCCTTTGGCTTCCTCCGAGGTTTTCCTGGAGTGTTGCTCTGCTCCACGGGTCTAGCCCTTGGTCCTCTCCGGGGTTCCCCCGGAGTATCGTTCCTTCGCGTGTTGTGGTGCGCGGCTTGGGAAAACTCAATCGAGGGTGCGCTGCTACACCTCGTTTTTTCTGGGGGGGGGGGGGGGGGGGATTTCGCGCGTCACGTACTAGCTTGTTCTTCCGAAGGCCCGCTTCTCAGGGGCAAAACACGAGATGTTACATCCGGGTGCACGAAGCCCACGGCAGTCTTGCCGAGCGGTGGCCGCCCTGCTGCTCATTAGTGCATACATGATACGGGGGAAATAATGGGAATAAGACGGAAAAAAACGGAAGGCAAGAAGAAAAAACGGGGCTCTCCTGGCTGATAGCTGCGGCGTCGACCCTTTTCTAGGGGAAGTAGCGGATGAGCAGGTCGGCGTTCCACGTGTGCGGATCTTCTTCGCCCTCAATTGACGTGAGTCGGTAGCTGCCTGGGCGGTTGCTGCCGGTGACGATGTAGGGGCCTTCCCACTTACTTTCAAATTTTCCCAGGTTCTCTGCATTGCGGCGTCGTCGCAGCACCATGTGCCCGGCTAGGAAAGCGCGGGGCTTGATCCGCTTGTCTCTCCATGCCTTGGTCTCCCGCTGGTAGCGTTCCAGGTTGGCTACCGCCTGCATCCTTGTTTCCTCCAGCGTGTCCTTGATGACGCTCTCCTCCTCGGGTCCGGCGGGGTTTGTTGCCCAGAATGACAAGTGTGTCGCTTCCTCGGGTGTCATGGCTTCTTCTCCGAAGAGTAGCCGGAAGGGAGTGAAACCAGTTGGTCTCGCCACTGTGGTGTGGTGCGCCCACAGAATGTTAGGGAGTTCTTCTGCCCAGGTTCCTTTCGGCTCGCCGTAGATGCGCTTGCTGAGAGCGGAGAAGATGCTGCCGTTTGCTCTTTCGCACGTGCCGTTGGATTGGGGGTGGTAAACGGAGGCGAAACAGGCCTTGATGCCCATTTCCACGCAGTAGGTGGTGAAGTGTTCTGAATCGAACTGCTTGCCGTTGTCGACGGTGACCTCCCTCGGGATGCCGAAACGGCAGATGATGTTTTTCTAGAGGAATTTCACGAGGTTTGCCGCCCGGATGGAGGTCAGCGGCTCGACTTCCACCCATTTGGAGAAGTATTCAACGGCGACGGCGGCAAAGTGAAAACTCCCCAGAGCGGTGGGCAGGGGGCCAAAGATGTCGATTCCCCAGCGTGCTAGCGGCCATATCGGGGCCATAGGCTGTAATGCGGTGGCGGGGAGGCGGCTCATTTTGCTCATGCGCTGGCTCGCGTCACATCGGCGGACAAGGTCTTGGGCATCCCGCAGCACCGTGGGCTAGTAGAAACCCTGCAGAAAAACCTTGCCGATGAGGGACCTGGCGGAGGGGTGTGCGCCGCATACGCCGCTATGGATCTCCTGGAGGATTTTTTGCCCTTCGCTCCGGGCGACGCACCGTAGCAAAGGCGCGCATACTCCCTTCTTGTACAGGGTTCCGTCGATGATCTTGTATCCCCGGCACCGCTGTGTCATGCGGCTGGCCTCCGTCTGCCTTGTGGGCGTGTATTGTCCGCTGACGAACAGGTCGGCTGCCGTGTTTTCCAATCGGGTGATGTGCAGCACTGTGAAGCCTTGGAACTTCTTCTCGAGGGACCGGATGAGCGCGAGGTATCGCGACAGCTCGGGCTCCCGGGCATGGAAATCCTTCTCCACTTGCCTGGTGACCACTTGGGAGTCGCTTTCGATGAGGAGGCGACGTGCTCCCGATGCCGCGGCCTTCTGCAAGGCGAGGATTAGGCCTTCCTACTCCGCGACGTCGCTTGTGCAAGGGAACTCCAGCCGTAGGGCGTAGCTCACGGTCTGTTCCGATGGAGCGACCAGCATTGCGGCGGCGCCGGCGCCGGAAGCTCCCCAGGCGCCGTCGACGTGCACCACCCATGCCGGTTCCAGAGCGGCCGTCACGTCGACGCCCGGCGTCGACGTCCAATCCGCGACGAAGTCCGCCAGGGCTTGGGATTTTATCGCCATTCGGGCGGTGAAAACGAGCGTGTAGTGGGCGATCTCTGCAGCCCACTTGCCAATCCTTCCGATAGCTTCCCGGTTTTCAAATATGTCCCGCAGGGGATGTGACGTCGGTATGGTGATGGGGTGGGCGGTGAATTAGTGCTTCAGCTTCCGGGATGCCATGACGACCGCGTATGCCATCTTCTCGATCTCGGAATAATGGCTTCTTGCTCTGCTCAGGGCTTCCGACACGTAGTACACCGGGACTTGGGTCTCGTTCCCCTGGACCCAACACTCTTCAATGAGTACTGCACTCACAGCGCGGTCCGCCGCGGCTATGTATAGCCGCAGCGGTGCCCCGGGCGTGGGGCTGGCCAGGGTCTTGGGATGCTCGAGGTACTTCTTGAGATCGCGGAAGGCCCGCTGCTGTTCCTCGGTCCACCAGAAAGGGTCGGAGCCCCTCAGCACTTTGAAGAACGGGAGGCTACACTCGGCGGAGCGGGCGATGAATCGGCTCAGTGCGACGAGCCTGCCGATCAGTCGTTGTGCTTCGCGCGTGGTCGCCGGTGGTTCCATCTCTCGGATCGCCCGGTTCTTGTCGGGATTGGCCTCGATTCCGCGCTGCGAAACGAGGTATCCCAAGAGCTTTCCGGAGTGGACGCCGAACGTGCATTTCTCGGGGTTGAGGCGCAGACCCGTACGCCGTAGGTTGTCGAACGTTTCCCGGAGGTCAGGGTAGAGGTCCTGCTCCCGGCGGCTTTTGACGACTATGTCGTCGACGTACGCCTCGACGTTGCGACCGGTTTGCTCCTCAAACACGATCTGTACAAGCCTGGCGAAGGTGGTGCCTGCATTCCGGAGGCCGAAAGGCATGCGGACTGCATGCGGACGTAGCAATAGGTCATGAACGGAGTGATGAAGCTGGTGTGGACCTCATCTTCCACGGCCATCCAAACTTGGTGATATCCAGAGTAGGCGTCGAGGAAACAAAGCCGCTCGCAGCCCGCTGTAGAGTCCACAATCTGGTCGATGCGTGACAGGGGGAAATCGTTCTTGGGGCACGCCTTGTTGAGGTCGGTGAAGTCGACGCACATGCGCCACTTTCCGTTGTTCTTTTTCACCAGGACGGGGTTTGCCAGCCAGTCCGTGTACAGCACTTCCCGGATGACCTGGGCGTCGAGGAGCTTCCGGACCTCCGCTTTGGCCGCCTCCTTTCGTTCCGCAGACATCTTTCGCACCTTCTGCTTCCGCGGCTTCTTTTTGGGGTCGATGCGGAGGTTATGCTCGATGATGCTTCGGTCGATGCCCTGGAGGTCCGCTGGCGTCCATGCGAACACGTCCTCGTACTCCCAGATGAGCTCCACCAAGGATGTCTCTAGCTGATCGGGGAGGTCTGCCGCGACTTGAACGGAGCGTTCCGGGCATTCTGATCGGAGTGGGATAGTCTTTGTGGCTCCCTCTGGGCTTGCTCGGGGAATGAAGCGTGTTGAGCTCGGACCAGCGGGGTCGCCTTCTTCTTCCGACGTGAGCTCATTGACCTCCCGTTGTCCTAGGGCCCGCCCGATGTCAATGAGACGCGCGATGTTCTGGTCCCCCAGCACCTTGATGATGCCTCGGGGGCCTGGCATCTTCATGCAGAGGAAACCGTGATGGGGAATGGCATGGAAGGTGTCGAGGAGACGTCGTCCGAAGATGGCGTTGTACTGGTAGGGAATGTTCACGACGTCGAAGGTGATGTCTTCGGTGCCGGCGTATCCTCCGGAGCCGAAGGTAACTGGGAGGGTGATCTGCCCCAACGCAGCGATGGCGCTTCCTCCGAAACCCTTCAGGGGAGTTCTGGCAGTGGTGAGCTGACATCGGGAGAGCCCCATCTGCTCGAAAGCGTTGACGAACAATAGGTCCCTGGAGCTGCCCCCATCGATGAGCACCCTCTGTACCTCCGAGCCGGCGATGTTAGAGGCGATGATGAGGGCATCGCCGTGTGGGTAGATAGGGGCGTTGCAGTCTTCAGCATGGAAGGTGATGGGCACGGCACCAAGCTGCGGGAGGGTGGGCATGTACGTCGAAGAGACATGCTGCACCTCCCGTACGTAGGTGCGTCGCTGCCTCTTGGAGTCGAGGTGCTGCTGGGATCCCCCAGTGGTAGGGAGTACTACGCGATGGCTCCCGACGACGTGCTGGACCTCTCGGGGCTCCTGCTTTGGATGACTTGGGGACGGGGGCCCGGCCCCTCTCGAGGGGGAGGCGCGGCGAATGGCTTGGCCGGTGGCCACGGGGCGGGGTACACCGCGAGGGGTGGCGGTCCGGTCCAACCTGGTGCCGGCGAAGGTGCGGTGTGCATGACCGCCCTCCCCGATGTGCCTCCCTCCCTCCTGGACTCGGCCTTGGCGGCCTCTATGGTAGGGCACTCCCGAGTGACGTGCCCATCCCGGTGCTCATGGATGATGCAGTATGGACGGGAGGACTCGCCCTTGGTCGACGAGTCATGGCGAGGCCAGGCGTTGTGGGACGGAGGCTTGCGATCGTCGGAGCGTTTCTCCCTCCTTCGGTCGTCCTTGGAGTCCTCGGTATCTCGGGAACTTCCCGGTATGAGCGTCGGGAAGGATGGTCGCGTCTCTTCCGGGAGTCTTCGCGCTCCCTAGTTCGGGATGAGCGCGGCTCCTGGGGCCTCTGCTCTTTGGATGATCTGTGCTCTTCACTCCCCCTCCGGGCTTGCCCCCGGAGCTCGTCATCTTCAGCGTGTGCGTATTCCTCCAGCTTCCTCATGAGCTCCAATACGGTCTTCGGTTCGGGCCGCCGGAGCTTGGCCCGCAGCGGGCCGTTTAGGAGGCCTTCTCGGGCGGCGTCGATGACGGACCGGTCGCTGAGCCCCACCACTTGGCACTTGACGTGAACGAAACGCCTGACGAAGCTTCGCAGCGTCTCGTTGTGGCGCTGCTTGACGGCGAAGAGGTGGCCTGACGTCACCGGGTCCTCGTAGTTTCCCTAGAAATTCTCCAGCATGGCTTCCCAGAGCTGTTCCCAGGAGAAGGTTTTCCCAGGCTCGAGGGTGGTGTACCAAGTGGGAGCGATCACGGTGATGGCCATCACGAAGCTCTTGGCCATGGTGGTTTCGTCGCCCCCCACCGGCTGGATGGCGGCCTCGAAGCTCATGACGAAGGCCGTGGGGTCAGTTTTCCCGTCATACGGGACGATTTGCGGCATTTTGAAGCCGCGGGGCCAGCTCACCACTTGCAGCCCCTGGGATAGGGGAGACTTGGGGTCGTGGGCCGGGGGCCTTCGGGAGAAACGCTCGTCGTCGTCGGGGCTGCTGGGGCGCGGACGGCTGTGCTGCCTTTCGCTGCCTTGCCCCTCGCCCCGGCGCTCCTGGCCGCGGGAGGCTTCGAGGGCTTCTAGTTCGGCACGGAGCTCCCGAGACCGGCGCATGGCGTCGGCCCTTCGGTGCAGGTAGTCCTCCTCGCGTCAGAGAGCCTCTTCTTCGATGGCCTGCCGGCTGGCGGCCTCCCGGGCTTACCCGTCCTTCCACGCCTGCTCGAGGCGCGCCTGGAGGAGGTTGGCTTCTTCCTCGGCGGCCTTGGCCTGTTGCTCGCCTGTGGTCGACCGGCGTCCGGGCCTGGTGACCTCTCCGGTCTCTCTCTCCCTGAATGACTGGGGGTTGTCTTGTCCTTCCTCGCTCTCCGCTTCGTCGCCGCTGTGCATCTCCAGGTCCACGCGTTCTGGGCAGGCCTCGCCCCCGCCTGCGGTCGGCTGACCCTCAGGTCTCCCGGGGGTCTCAGTGAGGGTCGAAAGTGCAGCGGCGACGATCTCCGCTGCTGCCAGGGGGCCATCACCGGATGGCGCCCTGCTTCCCTTGCGACCCTTTCCGGGGGCCATTGTGGCTCTCAGTCACTACCGTTCCCCACGGACGGCGCCAACTGTTGGTGGTTACAATTGCCCAAACAGTACGTTCGGGGCTCTGAGGCAAGATCGATGCCTTAAAGAGCTTCTAGGGGACTGAGTGACTAGATGATCTTACAAGAGTTATTCTGCCCCTGCCTCCAAGGCCTTGGGGCTGTATTTATAGCGGTCTAGAACCTAACTCTAGACGTAAAAAGACCAGGATACCCCGGTACGGTATCGGGACTCCCCCTGGGCCCCGCCAGTACGGGAGGGGCCGTTGGGTAATGATCTCCTTCCGTGCCTCTTGAGCGGGATGGGGGCCCTTGCTATCCTTCCGTCGTGAGGTCACCCCCTGACAGATGGTGTCGGGTGACGTCTGCTGCTTTCTCTCTAAGCTCTTCCGTAAGGGCTACCCCCGCCCGGGAGAGCCCCGGACGACCGGGGCTCTTCTGACCTGTCCCGCGCCATCCGCCCGAGCCTCCTCTCGGTCCTCCCTCCCGCGAGGGTCTTCAGTGTTGTTGGCGGGAAATGGTCCTCCGGGGAGGTCCCTCCCCCATCGGGACTTCCCCGGCCCTCATCGAGACTTCTCCGGAGGACGGTCCTCCCCCGCCGGCTCATCCGGCGGCGTTTAGCTCCCGGGGGGGCCTGCCTTCCCCGGGGCTCCGTCAGGGGCCCGAGCAGGCCCGCGAGGCCAGGCCTTCCCCCCGCTGTTCACCCACCTGGCAGGCAGGCCGCGCGTGCTTTTCCCCGACAGACATCCTTCGGCGCATCCTCCACTTCATCCCCTTCAAGGAGGCCACCTCCACGAGCGTGCTCTCGCGGCGGTGGCGCTCGCTCTGGCGCTCCTCCGGCGCCGTCAACCTCGACGTTCGCGTCCCCTACAACGTAACCAAACACGGTAGCCTCTACTCCCTAAGAAACGAGCTCTTCTTCGCCCACCGCGACGCCTTCGTCCGCGCCGTCGATGCCGCGCTCGACGCCGCTGACGCCTGCGTCATGGGGCTCACCCTGCACGTCGACGACCCAAAGGGAGACCACACGTACAAGTTCCTTCACGTCAACAACACCGGCAACTGGAGCGCAAATCACGACATGGTCGGCGACGTGCTCTCCCGCCGAGCGGCGCGCCGCATCGAGGAGCTCCGGGTCGCCACCGTCAGGCCCGGCATGGACGCCTCCTCCTTCGCCCACAACAATAAAGAGCACAACACGTTCAAGAGAACCTACAAACTTAGGCTTAGATCCATGAGATTCAAGGCCCTCCGCGTGCTGGACCTCACCAGGTGCAAGGGCCTGAAGCCAGCGTCAGCCGCTGACGCATTGCCACGTCTGGAGACCCTGCGGCTGCGGCTCTGCTCCCTCAAGTCCGTCAATGTCCAGACGCTGATGGACGTTGCGGCGAGGCTAGCCATCGTGCACCTCGAGCGCCACTACCGGAAACCGCCACTTTGCCGTGTGCCTGGACCTTTGCCGTGTGCACGGCCACGGGCACACGCAAAGGGACCTCTTTGCCGTGTGCCAGCAAGCAGGCACACGGCAAAGGCCCTGCACACAGCACCAGGGACCTTTGCCGTGTGCCTTGAGGCCGGACACACGGCAAAGAACTAGCACACGGCAAAGGGACCTCTTTGCCGTGAGCCTTGGGGTCAGGCTCACGGCAAAGGCCCTGCACACGGCAAAGTTAGGCCTTTGCTGTGGGCCTGACGCCTGGACCCACGACAAATGTGACGGCGTGTCACGGCCGTCAACTCTTTGCCGTGCGCTAGCCGTGTGGCACACGGCCACGTCACCCCTTTGCCGTGCACCTTGGATCCGGACACACAGCAAAGCATAATTTTTTTTATCTTGTTGGCGCCCAAAATTTTTGTGGTGTCAATGTACCTTGCTTGGTATTCCATATTAAGATTTGGTGCATTTCACAATTTTTATGCTATATTTAGTTATTTTATTTCGTTACTTGGATTTATCGTTGAAAATAACTTTTGAACTGCAAGTGTGTTGAATAATGGAATATAATGGATTCAAAGGGAGCATACACATTATTGAGTCCAATCTGAGGCCGTATCCAGGAACTATAATGAAAATTCGAGCGTGTGGTTCACGAAACATGAGTACACACGTTGGGCCGAATCATTTTTAAATTTTAGAAAAAAAAGTCCACATATGAAAATCATAAGATTTGTTCTGGCATCATGATTTCATGTGTATATGTTGTGGTAAAAAGTTGAACATGTTTCGCAGAAGTTGTCACGTACGTTTCTTACAAATCGAAGAATCTCCGAAGAAGTTTCTGAGAGTTGAGAATGAGTAGTTCATATTGAGAAGCATAAGTGAAGTCGAATTAGGTTTTGACTTCAAAACTTTTTCCATAGACAAAAGGCAACATAGATGTTGCGAGACCAAATTTTCGTAAATTTTCGTACACATTTCATAATTTTATATTTTTTTGAATTGAACAATATTAAGTGATATATACACATATACATGAAGTAACGTACTTCTTATCATATATTCATCAACCATGTTGTTAATTGACTAAAGCAAGCCATGTTGATAATGTGACAAAGTTATGCAAAGATGAAATAATGGATGAAACTGAATTCAAAAGATTTACATGATCTAAATCGAATTTGAATTTCAAACGTATGAAATACTAATTTTTTTGGAGTGAAAACCTTAAACATGAATTGTTTAGGACCTTAGGCAAGGTAACAAATATTATAATTGCACAAAAGTTTTTTTAAAAAAATGAACACCTGGCACACGGCAAAGGGCATTTGCCGTGTGCAAACCCTAAAAGCACACGGCAAAGGGCCTTTGACGTTCGCCTTGATCTAGCTCACGTCAAAGGGCCTTTGCCATGTGCCAGATCTGGGGCACACGACAAAGGGGGATCTTTGCCCCCCTTTGCCGTGTGCCCCAGATCTGGCACACGGCAAAGGTGGCAACACTTAGCCACGCAGGACCCGCCGCGCCCACCGCCATCTGGGTGAGTTTCATGAACTTGCATTGTATCGACGTGCATGGACTTGTAGTTGCTTAGGATCGAGTTGCATGGACTTTTATGGACTTGAATGAACTTGTATGGGCTTGTATGAATTTTTATGCACTCGTGGATGACTTTATTTGCATATGTGGATGATTGGACTATATAAACTGCCCGTGATGTAAATTGTGATATATAAACTGCATGTGATGTATATTGTGATATATAAACTGTCTGGAATGTTTTGTGTTGGAGGCATAATTAAAATAAACAAAAAAGGGGGGACAGGGGCATTGCCGTGTGCCAAAGAAAAAACACACGACAAAGGTTGGGCCATTGCCGTGTGCTTTTACCATGGCACACAGCAAAGATTGGGCCTTTGTCGTGTGCTTTTCCCTTAGCACACGGCAAAGGCCCGCGGCTGGGCCCCCACGGCAGGCCTTTGCCGTGAGCCGTGGGCTAGGGGCACACGGCAAAGGTCCCAACTTGGGTCCACCTAATAGGGCCTTTGCCGTGTGCCCTCAAGGCCGACACACGGTAGCCTTTGTCTTGTGTCAGGTGAACATGGCGCCTTTGCCGTGTGCCGACCATTACGGCACACGACAAAGGCCCTTAACAGCCATGTCCGTTAAGCTCACGCGGGCACAAGGCAAAGACTATGGCACACGGCAAAGATGCTCTTTGCCGGCCAATCTTTGCCGTGTGCCCTTTGCCGTGTGCAAAGCGGCCTTTGCGAATCCGGTAGTGCGCGTCTTCTTCAGGGCTAATCGCACTGGAGCGGCGAACGCACCCGGCGTCTGCCTCCGTTGCCCGGCGATCACCGAGCTCGTCATGCAATTCTGTGGCATGAAGGGGCAAGAGCGATCCCGCGTTGACAGAGGCTTCTTTGAGATCGATGCGCCAAGGCTAAGGTACTTGAGGTACAAGGGCTCTGAGCGCCAGTTCTCCCTGGCATCGTCGGTGGCGGTGCTGGAGCTGAGCTTCCTCCAAGGCCCTTACCACTGCCAGGATCGCGACTATGACCCAGATAGAACACGAGTGTTGTTCTGGCAGTTCGTTCAGAACTTCACCAGTGCCAAGGTCCTCAAGCTCAAGGTGAACAACCTCAAGGACATCGCCATGGACAAAGCGAGGCGAGGCGAGCTCCTGTGCACGTTCCACAACGCCGTGTGCCTCGAGCTGGAAGGCGCGCATCTTCCCACGTGCAGCAAGGCTGCAGCGGTGGCCATTGCCAACCTGCTCCGTTGCTGCCCTGCTATTCGTGAACTCAGGCTGAAACTCAGTACCGTGCCATCTGATGCTAAGGAATACCGATCGTCTTTCTTGGAAAGCAAATGCCAGCTGGACTACAAAAAATCACTCGATCGCTTCATGCATCGTCACAGATTAAATCCAGTCATTCCCTTGGATGATAAGGATAAACATGATGAGGTTCCTGATGGTATCCCTGGCTTGAGTGGGCACTCGCTCACCTGCTTGCAAAGTAGCCTGAGAAGAGTTGCCCTGCAGTTTCACATGGACAATCCCAGCTGCTTTGGAGCCCGGCTGATAAAATTCTTCACCGATAATGCAAAGGTTCTCGAACAAATATGTGTTGACTGCGGCAACCACAAGCTATGCGAGCACATAAATCTCAATGCTGAAACATGGATTGCACCTACCTCATCCAAGGTTTGCTTGAAACGCAAGAATATTGCAGAAAGTTCATTGGAATTCTCTAAAATTCCAAGAAAATCTCCCAATGACAGAACAGATCTTGCAGGGCTCGACACCAGCTTTACCATCTTGCCACTTGAAAGGTGAATGTAGCTGGATTGCAATTTTTTATGCTTAAAGATGTGAGGTTCTGATATAATATATGGATTGGAATACAAGCTGTCAGTGATGAATTGAAGCATTTATTATACTGTAAAGTATTTTTTGAAACGAAAACATATCTACACGTTATTGTGGTGTAGTGAATGGGAGCTTGACAATGAAAATTTTGAAGAACTGAAAGAAAACAAAAACACTTGGATAGTATTGTTTTGTACTTCACTTTGCCTTGATCTTCTTTGCAAGTTTCTTGTCAATTTCATATCTCACATTTGAAAATAAAGCATGATTAAGGGTTTTATTTTCTTCATGGTGATTCCATTGTTGCAAAAGATGACCAGAAAGGTTGCAGGTTACATTCTTTTACTGTTGTAACTGCTACTGTGATAAATTTTATTCAAGGTGATTTTTGCAAAGGGAGCCTTTTCTGCGAAGGCTATCACCTAGACGAATCCAGTTGAAAAGGATGACATCGTTTGATGGGAAATAACCAAGAATACTGTCGAGAATGCATGCCTTTGGGAATAAAATATACAGTTATCTATACCAATCTAAAGAGAACTATTGGTAGAATGGTGACCGGTGTCACGCGCACGCCGCTGCGATCCTTGCCGCGCCGACTTGTGGGCCTCCTTCGCTGCGATCCGTGCCGCGCCGACTTGTGGGCCTCGATCGGCATCTCCTCCTCTTCGCGATCCCTGCCGCGCCGACTTGTGGGACTCCTCCGATCAACTAAACTTCTTGTAAAAGAATGTATTGAATAAATGGCATTTTAAGGACCTTTCAGGCTCCCTTTTTGCCCTCTACTTCAACAATTCTATATGCAAGTTGATGACCTGCAAGGAGAAAAAAGAATAAACACCAGAGATATCATTTTTTTCAAACAGCCAGATGTAGTAATATGACTCTAGCATCAATAAGATATGTTGAATCGTCATTTAACATCTCCTTCAGTATGTTTCATCTTAGATGAAGAAAAGATATTTAGCACACGTATTCACCTCGTCATTTAACCAACCACGAGGTCTCAAGCATTCAAGTTTTTCTTTAAGTAATCTCAATGTTAGAAGGCCCATGGGTCACTATGATTTCATCACTGCAAAAGGTAAGAGAGAGAAGTCAGAATGCCACTTAATTGCGCTACAATATCAAGCAAAAATTGCATACACAATGAAGCAGTGAATGCAAAGAATACCTATGACCACTATCATACGGGGTGCAAGAGGAGGAGGCCGTGGACGGAGTGCGCGGGGCTGAGCTATAGGGCGGCGGAGGAAGCACGCGAGGCCAAGCTGGAGCCTGGAGGCGGTGGCAGTGGCAGAGAACGATGGCAGGTGGGCAGCGGATCCAGAGGACCTCAACCTCATGCAGCTCGGCGACGAGCTGTTCGACGGCGGTGGATCATCAGACTGTTAGATCAGGGGTAACATGATAACAATACATAAACCTCAGGATCTCTAGTCTAGATCTATATCACGTCTAATGCATTAATCTAATGCGGAAATAGGTAGACTTAATACTTACTAGTACTTAATCTGTCCATGACTGAAGGTTGATGACGCTGTAGCAGATGCGTAGATGAAGTAGAGGAAGTAGATACAATAGGGACTCCGAGCTTCCACGCCTTCCAGCATCTTAGTGATTGACAGGATTAGGGTTAACTAGAACCCTAAAAGCTAATTCGTGATTAACTCACGGATTAGGGAAACCAGGGGTTTCCCCTTTGGCTATATAGTGCTGTAGGCGCAGGGCCGGGCCCTTAAATGGGCTGAGTTTGCCTTCCAGTCAAAGTCAACTAACAGGGATTAGTCTAGGATTAGGATTGGGCCTGAAGGCCCAAATAGACCTGACCGAGGTCAAATCCAACATTCTCCCCCTTGACCGATGGTCAATAACTTATTCTTATAATATCAATTTTATTGATCACGTGAAGGTGGATATACACAGATCAATAATCTCCCGCTTAATCGAACAATCTTAATCTTAAAACTTACTTGTGTTCGTCTTATGTTCACACTCAATACAATAGCAAAACCCAGCGAATGAGTCATCGGCAGACATGACAGACATACCGGGACATCATTAACCAAAGTCCACTATAGTACCTTGATAGAACACTTACTAACTTATTTGGGAGTTTATTTATTCGGCCTCATCCAGAATCATGTTTGAGGTTAATTATCAAATCCATACTAATCTCGTGAAAATAGGATAACAGACAAAACCTTCAATTAGTCATGTTGCTAGCAACTTACTTAAAAAACATTAAATTGACTTGATTCTGGGACCCTTCTTTCATAACAATGTTTTTGTCGATGTATTTGACACCATCAACTATATGTCATTACTTAAAAGGAATACTGTAATCAAATACGGCAACATTGATTTCAAATCAATGTTAATACATTAATAATATCAGAATATATCTCATATGCCTGTCTAAACCATGCCATACAAAATTAGTCTTAATTAAGCTAATTTTGTTTTAGAGCTTTCTGCAGAATCACTCAGATCTGTAAGAGTGAAGGATGTAACATCCATACACTTTTACAAAACTTTATCTAAATAGTACTTAATTAAATAAGAATGATATTTGGTGCATTAATCTTTTATACACCTTTCTCCAGTGGACCTCCCCTAGACTAAGACTAGTAAAAATTTGTCAAGCGTTCCGGATTGTCATGCTAAGTCAATCACTTATAGATCTTAGCATATAGCTTCTAATTGAAGCATTAGGAACGTCTTCCTATTTATCTCATTCTTAACTTTACACTTATGATATAATTTGCTATATTACACAAATGAAAACAAGCATAGCTGTGTATGCATCCATATTTTATCACTTTAGAGCTTTTCTCAACTTTTGCCCTTTAGTGACAATCCCAATACTCATTTTGGTCCCATCTCAGTATTATGCTCCCCCAGAACTTAATAGAGAGTTTCACTAAGATGCATCTTATGATACGATGAAAACTTTCTGCTTTCTTGGAATGCAAACTTAAATGTGTTAGCTTTATGGAGAAAACATTCAACTTAGAGTATGAGGATAATAATTAATCCACCTTAGCTTTACAAATGAACCATGTTTGCCCATGATACATACAAACTTATTGTGAGCTATGAACTTAGCAATTTGTTTCTTTTGGAATCACTTTCAAACCTGTAGACCCATCATAGCCTACTGCTTTGACTCCATCAAAAAATTGCTTATGAAAAGAACTATTCTTATGTTAAACTTCACAGACTCCTTTACTGCCTCTTCATTATAAACTTAAAATAATTGAGGCTCTCACTTTTGTGTCCAATACTTATCTTATCATTAATCATTACATATCTCTGTTGTGGTTGAACAAATTTGTACATCCTCAACAGAGTTAGATAAGGAATGGAGGGAGCACTTGTGGCACAATATAAATATATATCTCATCTTAAATCATCAATATAGAGAAAACTTATCTTATATCTCATTAATATTTTTTTTCTCCCCATTTCCTTCCTTCTTAGCGAACTTCCATTGAACTCTGAACAATCAGAATATTAAAAGTGTCGAACCATAAATTTATCTGAAGTAATTTACAATGGATGCTCTTTGGCACGACATTTACTATATCTTTCTTAGATACTACTGATGAACTTCCCTTGCTAATCTAGCCCACATCAGCGGTGGCCAGAAGATGAACTAGAGTAGCAAAGCTATACTTAAATGTTCATAAAACAACGATAGCCAGAATCATGAACATAAATCATACTTCAACCGTCTCTGATTCAAATTGAACTAATCCACAACAGCGGTGGCCAGAAAATGGATAGAACAATAGAATCTGTGAAAACTATCTCGTACCCAGCGGTGGCCAGAATAAAGAATAAAATCACACTGACTTATTTGAGGCAGTTGGTAATTGTGGAGTATGACGCCTATTACAATGGTATTATGTCTCGCATTATAAACTTATTCTTAATTGAAGCAACGAGATGTAGCAAGTATCGTATTCTTAATTTTGCCCTTAAAAATTATGGAGAGAAAATTATAGCTCTACTAGATAAGAGCAATTATTAGCTAGTATTATTAGCAGGAGCATCTCTAAACTGATGAGACATTCCATTCTCCACTTTGAATTTGTGGTCTAAACGTGAGCGTGCCACATATTCGACAAGGTCTCATCACTTCTTAACTCATTTAAGTTAAATAACAGTCAAAGACAATTGCGATGAAAATAAGCACTAAAGAACTTGATGATGTATTATTATTACTTATTGAGAACACAAATATCCATAATTTCTCATTACAGATTCTTTCTTAATCTAAAGTACATCATCAGCTGGAAATAAATCTAAAACTAATGACTCAATGCTAGTGTGAGGCTCCAGAGTCTTTGACTTTGATGAAGTCTTGTAGACTTTGCTCCCCTGAATATCCCTTCCTTTAAGGTCGACGAATACCTAAAGGAGGTTTAATATGTGCAGAAAACACCTTAGATATTCCACCATAAACAGTGGGAGCAAATAAACTCAATAAAACTTATGAGACAATTTAATTACCTCTCTTCTGAAGTCATGTAGCAAATCCAGGGCACCAACTTTGCATGTGTCCGGGTTCCTTACAAAAGTTGCATATGCCTAGGGCATAATTCTCAAGGAGAGATGCAGTGATCAAATGTGAAAGCATTGTATTCGAGGTATGAGTCCCAAGCACTTTTAGCTTTTTAGCTATGTAGACCATGTTATTAATGTGCGTCCCTAATGCACCTTGACCATTGTAATATGAGGTCACTAATTTCTTAATGAGGAAATTGGCTTACGTTTATACATTTCCTCAGTTGAGTACATAAACTCTTTAACTGATAATTCCTTACCGTTGATTTTAGTAGGAAAAGAATCTCTCAAGGCCTCAATGACGGTATGTCTAATGACCATCTTAGCCAAGTCATTGGATCTCTCCCATTTTTCTGAATTTGAGTTGTACTCACTTATCTTATCAACATAATTTTGAGTTCCAACCGCCGGAGCAGTTGGCTTATCGTCACGTAACGCATAATCAAGATCCAAGGTCTTGAGAATGCCTAGCACATCCTGATTCCAACTAGGGAAGTTTGTGCCATCATAATGCTCAATGGTGCTTAGCAACTTTGTATAATCAACTGAAAAGTTCATAATAAAACATGTCTAAGTAATAGTAGCAATAAGATGCATATAAAAGCATGAAAATAACCTTACGGTGTCTGATTATAATCACGCAAACAAGTAACAACTTGCAATCACCGGTCGGGAAAACAAGCGAAACTTGACTTAAAACTCATAATTAAAACAACGGTGGTTGAATTTAATCACAAGTGTACTCTAAATGAACTTTCCGGTGGTTCCATTCAAATAGAGGCATCTAAATGCACTTGGTGGAAACAGAATGAACTTTCAGCTTAACTTATGTTAAAAACAGTAATGCAAAACTTAACTTATGCAAAAACAAGACTAAACTTATTCATGATGCATTCTTATAAATAAACTTATTCTGAATTTAAACTTAAACTTAGAAAATACTTAATGTTAAGGCAAAAACAGTGCAAGAAAATAAATAGATTGCACCATAAAGTTATCATGTTCATGAAAACTTAAAACTTATTTTATGTCCGCATGAATACTTAGCATTTCTTAGTTTCATAATATTAGCATGCATAAAACATGGCATAAAAAAAACTCTACTTATATATATAACAGAGCATGACCAAATAAAACTTAATAGCTCAAAACTTAATTTGCAATTAAGAAATAAAACTTGCACTGAAAACAATGAGCCGCTGAGAACTGAGAATTGACTGGCGGAGCAAGCAGGTAGCGGCGCGTCGCTGGCGGAGGGGCCGGAGGTCACCTGGGCCTGGGCCGGCCGGGAACGAGAAGCACGGCGGCGGGTGGTGACGGCGCAATGGCCTTGGGAGAAGGAAGGGGAACTGAATCTAGGGTTTTGCATCTCTCTCCGTGCAGCAAGTAATTGGGTGTCGGCGTGAGTTTGCCTGGGGAAATTGGAAAGCAATTGGGTGTCGGCGTGAGTTTGCCTGGGGAAATTGGAAAGCAACGGGAGGGAACTTTTTAGGAGGCACCAGCGCGAGGCAAAAATTTCAAGCTAGCGGCCTAGCGCCCGGACGTGAGGCAAAATTTTGGAGCTGCTCCTCCGGCGCGAGGCAGCGAAAGGTTGACTCGAGTGGGGACCAGGTGACACGAGGGCGCATGTATGCCGGGGCCCGCTCCTCTGCCCGAGAAAAAACAGCCAATGGGAGCTCTTATGTAAGCTCCGCGGCCACATATACATTCGGCAATGCATGTCTGCTCATCGAGTGCTGGAACACACAAAGGGAAGTAATTGTCAGACCTCCATCCAATGGCGTTTTCAGAGTTTGCCGCTATCTGAATCATGAAAACTCCTTCAGTTCGCGTTCTCACGTGCCATCTATGTTGCGAGCGCGGTGCCATCTCCGCTGCACAGGAACCCTTTGCCTGGTTGTGATCCCCTGTGGTAGTGAGATGCGCTGGCAGGAGTTGCTGTTGTAGACCCGCCAGATGGATCCGCCGCCGCCTCTGTGCTTCCTGGAAAAAGGATCAGTGATCTCGTCTTGGTGCAGAGCTCCTGCTTCAACCCCTAGGTATTGTCACGTTCCTCCCTAATTTATATGCTTATTCTAATTCTCAAGAATCCACATGTTCAGATTGTTTAGGGCTTCTTTGATTTCTTTTTCCTTCTCTGATCAGTTAGTGTATTGCTCTACAATTTGTAGCCTAGGTTGCTGGACCTGTGTGAACCTAATCTTCATACGAAGCAGCTTCCTTTTCGAATGTGATTGCTGCTTCACCAGTCTTATTTGTTACTAGCAAATAACAGTGTTCTTTTGTTTTTATTCACAATCACAAGAGAGCTATATGAATTCTTCTCATATTGTGGCTCTTGGCTTAGGCACTTTCTAGCTACTAAAATATATGGAAAAAATTTTCTGTGCACTCATACGAGATACTTCTATTAAAAATTTCTAAGCTCACTATATACTTGATAAATTACCAGTAAGAACACTGCATCAATTGGATCCAACAGAACATGCTTGCAAGGTGAAATCGCTGAACACTAGAGGAAGATACATGATGCCTTCATCATCCTATGTTTGTCCCTCTTGAATACAGTATCAACATTTCTGATATTCCGATGCCTTCAGATGTGCTAACTGTTACTTCCATAGTTCCATATTTCAGATATTTATGCAGGTTTCTGAGAATTCACTTCATCGTTTTGTGAGACTTTGCTGCTTCACTGGTAATTACATACACATTTTCCTGCTATAGTTTAGAGCGATTTATAGTGCTCCGGGATTTTTTTTTTAATTATTGTTAGGTTCATCTTGGCAAGTATTAGTACCGGAGGAGGACTTTCACATAAATGTTTTTCCTAAGATATATGAATTTGTGATTCAGATTTCTCGCAGTTCTTAGTTCTTACTGTCTGAAAAAAGAAAGATGCCCCACAAATAAATATCTCTTGAAAATCAATATGTCATATCCCAATAATACTGAAACCTAATGAAATTACTTATTTTAGAAATTAGTGGTCTAAGGAAAACAAAAAAATCAGGTAAATGATCATTGTTACTTTTAGAAACATGCTGGTGATTAAACATCTTTCAGAACTTCTCACAATATATACACTGCATTTAGGTGTAGATCAGTACCACTAATGTTTGTGCAACCAAAATGGTTTCACAAGTTTGCCATTTGTTCTAAACATGGAGTGCAGGCAGAGATAATGAGCTCTAGAGTAGACTGGTTTTCTTTTGCTGGTGATGATCTGACAGCCAGAAGCAATGTTGGTATCTTGTGTGATGTAATTTCATATTGACTCACGTGTTTCAGGCTGCAGGCTTAAACTTCCTTTGTGTTCTTTAAAAAATTGCCCTGGCACCTAATTTATTGGGTTAAATGGTTAGATTATACTTCTAAACTGAATTCCGATTCATCTGATGGCATGTTGTTAAGATCAAATATCCTCAATATCTGATCTTCAACTTGTCTATTAGTTGTACTGTTCCAGGGGGATTTGGAGTGGAAGGTTGACGTGCTCTAGAAAAGATTTCCTCTTTGGGGCCAGGTGAATCACATAATCAAGTTAGCTTAAATTATTCTGAGCTCATGTTTTTTTGTGTTCTTTTCTAATTGCATCAATGTTTACTTTCAAATTTCAGCGATGGATGAAGAAGGAATCACAATACTCGATCATGGAGTGGGATCAAACTCCAACGGTTATCATGCACTAGGATTCTCATGCTTCTCTCTATCAAGCTGGTGCAATAAAACATTTCACTGTGAACTCTGGGATGTGTGCTTGTATAATTGTATCAGCTACCAGTTCTAAACTGGCAGCCTGTTCGAAAAAAAAAAAAAAAAAAAAAAAAAAAACTGGCAGCTTGTTTTGAGAGGCTCTCTTCAATCTCCTGGGACATTGTGACGAATTTGGAAGCATTAAGGGTCTAAGGTCGGGCCATTCGATCGGTTGTTGCTTTCATATTATGCATATGCATTTTTATAATTAGTGCAAACAACTAAACGTTGGTCAGTAGCTGGCCCTTCGCCTGAATCGAGCCCGCCCTCTGCCTACCACTACAAGAAAAATGACCTTTGGTCCCTTGTCATTTAGTACCGGTTGTCTAAAACCCGGTACTAAAATGGTCACCGACCCATTTAGTACCGGTTTGTAACATTGGAAGCCTGGAGACCCATTTAGTACCGGTTTGTACACAAACCGGGACTAAATGGCGCGTTTTAGTACCGGTTAGTGTTACAATCCGGTACTAAAATGGCGTGCCACTTTAGTCCCGGTTTGTAACACTAGCCGGTACTAAAACGCGCCCTTTAGTACCGGTTTGTGTTACAAACTGGGACTAAATGGGTCTCCACGGGTTACTTTAAAAGGAATGCATCTCCCACTCAATCACAAGTGATGCATAGGTGGAATGGTAAGGAAGCTACACACGAGGCCAGAGGTCGTGGGTTCGAATCCTCACGGCCGCGTTTGCGCATTTACGCGTGAAAAATTCGCATGAATTGTGACTTTAAAATATTTTTTCCCTTTTTTTTGGCGTAAAGTCGTTTAGTACCGGCTGTTGTGGAACCGGTACTAAACTTGGCTTCCCAACCGGTACTGAAAGTCGTTTCTGTAGTAGTGTACACTGTAGCTGTTGCAACGACGGTCAGCAAAAGTGAACTTGTTCTAGCCAATATATTTGTGGATGGATAGGAAGATAGTGTTTGGAGGTGTGTGCTTATCTGTCTATTGCCATAAGTACCTAATTACTGGATGGATTAATACTGGCTGTATCATTACCGGATGGATCAATTTGTTGTAAAAAAGCTATGTTTTTTTAGTAATAGGACAGAACGTTTTTATTGACCAATCCTGCATCAGTTCAATGTATTATTATTAATATATCATCAGTATTCAGTTTATTTTAATTATCATTGCATTTTCTAAATACGATGATAGGTGTATGTTGTGTTTATGGATGCCACGCAAAGTTTTCTGTGGGAGGCAGTCAGTCAATAGACTCATAAGCATAACAATAGTGAAGCTGAAGATGTACAAGTGCAGGATTAAAATTGCTCTTCTGGATCTTGTTACGAAGAAAAAGAAGAAAAATCTGCGTAACCTGAATGTTGTAGAATACTCTCATACCATGAATCCCATATTCTCATGTGGCCACAACTATGACCAGAAGATTGTAAGGAGATGCATTTGATTGCTGATTGTAAAATGCTCAACAGAACTGAACGCGCTAGACTACCAAAGATGGCTAATGTTATATGGCATGCCCATGATCTATCAATAGTTTTACTTGGTTCACATGGGTTTAGTTATGTTGTATTATGGCTTCTTACGTGAAATTTTTCCGACACACGTAGCAAAGCAAGGGCACGATGCTAGTAGAAAAAGAAATCCAATAAGAGATTGTATTGTAGCTAGCTCAACATTTTGCCCTGTTCGAAGTCATGAGTGTGTATTATTAGTCATTTTTTTAAATTTTTGCAAGATTCAATGTGTACACAAGGTAGACGCTAGCTAGGTTTCGCCCCTCTTAATTTCGCCCTCAATCTCTTAATGAAGATATTGGACATGACACACGATAGATTTGTTGACATTTGAGCTCAGTGTAACATTTGGACAACACTTGCTCTCTTGATTCCTGACTGCTGATAACTAACATAGATTAGT